>CACRXK020004390.1:1175-31921 GCA_902702795.2 Paramuricea clavata | reverse complement strand
CTACGTTGTTTGTTTATTCCGCTACGTTGTTTGTTTATTCCACTACGTTGTTTGTTTATTCCACTACGTTGTTTGTTTATTCCGCTACGTTGTTTGTTTATTCCACTACGTTGTTTGTTTATTCCACTACGTTGTTTGTTTATTCCGCTACGTTGTTTGTTTATTCCACTACGTTGTTTGTTTATTCCACTATTGATTATTTTAAACATAATTCCAGCCTTAATCTTTTTGCGTCGTAAACAAAGATTGTCTAGGTGCAAATTATTCAAAAGAGAACTAGCGCTTGTATCATAGTGCGACCTCGTAATGACTCTTACTGCTCGGTTCTGTAGTTTCTGTATTTTATTACTGAGAGTTTCTCCAAAACCGTCCCAGACCGAGCAGCAGTAGTCAAAATGAGGTTGTATCAAGGCATCTCAAACTCATTAATAATTCATGAGCAAATTAGCGAATGAACTCACCCTAATTCGTCACATGATTGAGGTTGGATACCGCAGGAAACACGCTAAAAATCATATACCATCACTGTTGTTGGATGAAAAACGGTTTTCATCTAATAACTGAGATCCTAATTACAAATTCAAGTCAAAACACAACAATATACTATAATAATATATATAAGCCAATGAAATGTTTTCGTTTGAGATGTTGTGTAAACAACTCGTTTCTCGTGTTTTATCAGGGGACCAAACACTCGAAAACAATAAAACACTCGCGCTTCGCGCTCGTGTTTCATACAGTTTTCTCGTGTTTGGATCCCCTGATGAAACACTCAAACTCGTTGTTTACATATAACTTGATACACCTGAACAGCTGTTCTCGTACTTACAAATGGTCTAATACGTTTTAATGCGCCAATGGCTGAAGCAATTTTCTTAGTTATTTTCTCTATATGGGTTGACCAAGAAAGGTGTTTGTCGATATGTACTCCTAAGGATTTAACAGTATCGACTTTGTTGATTTCACTACCATCAAGCTTAATGGTTATACTACCTTGAGTAGCATTGATTAGATGTCGAGATCCAATGGTCATAAACTCTGTTTTTGCAATATTTAAACTGAGCTTATTTGTAATAAGCCAGCTTTTAAGACGTTCTAATTCACAGTTAATGACACTTTGGAGCTCTTCCAGAGAATCAGATGCAAAGCTTACATTTGTATCGTCTGCAAACATTCTAGGAGTGGTGTGATGGAGGCAGTTTGTCAGGTCGTTAATATAGATAAGGAACAATAAAGGACCCAAATTACTCCCTTGTAGGATTCCGCACGTTACTGACGTCGAACCTGATAGCCGATCATTAACTTTGCATTTTTGTGTTCTGCCAGTAAGATATGATTCGAACCATTTTAAACTATTATGGTCGATACTTTCTAATTTCTGTAAAATTATCTGATGGTCAATAGTATCAAAGGCTTTTTTCAGATCAATGAAAACAATCCCATTAATTAGACCATTATCTATATTAACAGACCAGCTATTTGTAGCCTCCAGCAACGCTGTTACTGTACGATGCAATTACCGAAATCCAGATTGACAGGTGGTCAACAGATTGTTGTTGTTAAAATATTTATTAAGTTGGTCGAAGATAATTTTCTAAAAAATCTTTGAAACCGTTGGAATCACAGATATAGGCCTATAATTGCTCGGATCATGCTTTGCACCGTTCTTATACACTGGCGACACCATTGCTTCCTTCCATTCATCTGGAAATATTCCAGTATGAATAGATTTAGTAAATATCTCTGTTAAAGAAGGCGCAATCACATCTGCCGCCATTTTTAACAATTTATTTGGTATTTTATCAAGACCAACAGATTTTTTTTCATCAGTCGTTTTCAACAATCTGTGGACTCTATCAATCGTAGGAGTTTGCAGGTTGAACGTTTTATCTGTAAGTGTGAGATAGACCTATGGGTTATACTCAGAAGCGGGTATTTTAGCTGCAAGATCAACCCCAACATTTGAGAAATGGCTATTAAACGTTTCAGCCATTTCGACAGGTGAAACTAATGGGTCGTTGGAAATCCGACGCTTTCCGTAGGTATATTCGTGCTCCTAGCTTGTGACTTAAATCAGACACTTCGACTATACAGGTCGGGCTTTTTATAGGGATTGATTTTGGCTGCCCGTTGATAAAACATTTCGGACTTTTAGTACAATTTGTCAGGTCGACGTAAGGGCAAGACGTGATATTATATAGGATTAATGTGCGTGTTAATTAAGATACTAGAAATGTACGTGTCACTTATAATCACAGTTTTACGTTCTCTGTGAGCTAGTGCATGGGCAAGGCTTACATAAATGTCCACTTTAGCAGGTTGGCGGTCCCCTGACAGTTTAACGCATGGGCACGAACTGTCAGGTCGCTAATAATAATCCACGCACTGATTTGCTCGGGAGTTGTTTTTATAGGTTTTAAACTTCACTGCATTTGCTGATACCTTGTTTTAAACGATTGGATGGAGTATGCCTCCTTTGCCCAAGGAGACTCGTGGCGTATATCTATTACCCCACCTTTTCTGTGCAAACTTTTGATAATTAACTTCGTTTATATATAATTTGTTATGTTAATAATTATCTCACTGTTTTTAAAAAATTAATAAATCGGCTTGTACGTTGCGCAAGACGCACATTGCCATAATTATTCCAGTTGCTGTCTGACTTGGTCAATTGCGCAATGTTCGCGCACAGAAAACAGAGCTAATCGTTACAAGATATCTTGCAGACATAGTGTAAAGAAAGGAAGCGATAAATTACTGCAGTACATTTCATTACTGCAGTACATTTCGAAAGCTTATTATTCGAAGGGTATTCATGTAAATGTCTTCAAACTTTGTATATTTACTAATTTTGAGGTGGTCTTTTTAGTGATGTGGTTCATTTCTTAATTTGGGCACTTTTTAATACTCGTCCCCACTCCACTTATTAACTTCGGAATGGCTAATTGCATCGATAAGTTTCAAAATGGTTTCAATGTTGATACGTTTATAGCGGATAAGCACTAATAAAGTTACACATATGCGGTTCTTTCTCTCCTGCCTGCCTACCTATACCTACCAACCTGTACATACCTATACTGACCAATGCTTTGAATGTGACCCGCTCACCTGGCATGGTTTTCCTGGTCGTATATTCCCATCTGTGTAACATTTTCCATCGATCACACAGAAACCGGGCTTGATCTGACATCCACTACCATCACATCTTTCACATGATCTGCACGTGAACGGGGTACCTATGCATGCGCCGTTCACGCATCGATCATTCCTCGTACATAATTTACCATCACTGCAAGAGAGCGCATTATTGTTGGTCCATGCCGTCTTTTGCCAACTTTGACAATCCTACACGTAGAAAATTGATGTATACAGTAATACAGTCGAATCTATAGTGTTGGTGATACAGTGATTAATGCATGTGCTATTTTACCAGGGTGCGAGTCTTGCAATATGTATATTTATGTCACGTATGTGATATATTTTTATCTCAATCGGACTCACGCCTGCTCTTTGAAGTGCAATCGCACGCGTGCATCGCCACATAGCCTTATCTCCCCAAGATGTGCATTTTGCCACGCGCCTTGTGCGCGCCTGACATTAATATGGTGCACTATCATCTCATGAGTTGCATGTCGGAAAAACGTTCTTCAAGTTTTCCAAACCCTCGAGTTTCATCTACCGGTTAGGCTCATTTCCACTCAAGAAAAATTTCCGTGGACAGGAAATGTTCTGAAAATATCATTATTAAAAGTTGAAAATTTTCAACTTCAAAATTTTTTTCCGACGGAAAATTTGTGTCGGCCAATCACATTTTACAAAATTTTCTTGCGTGGAAATGGATCTGTACTCCGCTTTTCTGTAGGACTGTATAGTTGGATTGTATAGTTGACGACTCTTGAAAATCTGAGGCAACCTAAATGCTTATATTTAAGTTAGCTTCAGGTTTCCTCCTGTAATAACCCTGGACATTACAAGGATGGCCATGACTGGATCCATAGGGGGAAGAGATTTTAAAACTGATAATTCTACGAATTAAATAAAGCTGCTTCAGTTTGGTTACTAACCGCGCTCAGTATTAAAGGTTGAAATAGTCTATACGGTATATTACCTGGCACTGATTCCAGGGGTTCACTCTACCGTAGCTATAACATGTACCACTAATACGGCACTGTCGCAGTTGACACCTAGTACCATACTTTGTGTAGCATGGAACGCAACTACATGTATAACTGCCTGGAACATTGTAACAATAGTGCTGACACGGGCTTCGCAGGCATTCGTTCACATCTGAAATGTTAATGGGGTCAATATTAGATGGTTGTGGCCATGGTATTTGTGGTGGTGCCTTCCTCGTTATATATTTATTGTATCTTCTAACTAACGATAGCAATATTTTGGCTAAAGGGCGTTGGGAAGAAAAATTTAGTTTCTCATTTGAAAGAACTTTTAAAATAATTAATAAGACTTTTTACAGCTTTTTCATATCTTGTTAACTCTTGAAAGATTCTGTCTAAAAACAGTGAGCTGCATGTTACGTCACAAGTGAGGTCACCCAAACTCTTTATCTTGACAAATTCAATATGAACAAAAATTTTGAAAATCTCGAATTGAACAGATATATCTTAAACAACATTTGATCTTTACTCTGTCAATTGGAAACAATTTTATAAGGCTAACCTGGCTATTCCCACATTTGACGTCATTAAAGTTAAGAATTAATCCAAGATGGCGGAAAGCTCACTGCTTTCAGTCAAAATACAAATGGTTAAAATATTCCAATAGTTAAGTTTGATAGGAAAACTCAATTCATACATAATTTTAGACGTTTTTTGTAAACTTTTAGTTCCAAGCTTCTTCAACTGTTTATTCGTAACTATACCATTTGCCGGTAATTTTGAATATTGTTCTAATTGTAAATTTGGCGAAAATGCAAATCAGAATACAATACGCACGTACGTACGTACGTACGTACGAGATATTTCCACCGTCAATATTACCGCTACCATAAACACAATATAACTACCATGTCTCCACCAATATTACAACACACTACACATCATCACAATCATCATCACTACCAGTCCTAGACTGGCTAGACATATGCTGAACGGATTATAGTTCATGTAATACACATGCAAGGTGGAATACTCGACAAAAGTATAATAATTAAATAATGGTGAGGAAATGTGACAGTGGTTAGATGTTATTGTTCATTATTTTACTGCTGTTTGTGTGGTCATACGCGCAATGATGATGGTGTTTGCGGTGATGATGGTAGGGGTTTCCACAAGTTGCTCGGCACCTTTTCATTTTATGAATAACTTTTGTTTTAAACGGCAACTTTTGTAACTTCGAGCAACTTTTCATGAATTTGACTCAAATTCATGACTCAAATTCATGAAAGTTGCTCGAAGTAACAAAAATTGTCGTTTAAAACAAAAGTTATTCATAAAATGAAAAGTTGCCAAAATGGTGCCGAGCAACTTGTGGAAACTCCTAGATGATGGTAAATGATGGTGGTGATAATGATAATGATGGTGATGATTTATGATAATTATGGAGATTTGGTGATCATGGTGTCATGGTGACGGTGAAAATGGTGGTTGTGAACCTGTGGTGATAATAATACTAATGGTGTGTTGGTGAACCTCTATAGGCCAGTTTACACTTGCAATTTTTGCTGCGATTTTCTTCTTCTGATGGATGTGAATGTGTGGATAAGTTATAAATGTTCAGATGAGGGTACATGTACTCCGAATATTCATAATTCATCTACTCGTTCACATGCATCAGAAGGAGAAAATCGCACTAGAAATCGCAGCAAAAATTGCAAGTGTAAACGGGCCTTATGAATCTAAGAACAGTTTGAAACATTATTTTATCTACCTCTGTCACAGCACGTCCCTGTCCACCCCGACGAACAGATACATCTTCCATAGCTCAGTCTTCCTCCATTACTACACCCGTGTCTGTTACATGAACTGGTTTCTTCTAATTCAAATGGACATTTTCCCCCATAACGCTCGTCTTCACTCTTCTCCCTAGTTCGTGTCTGGGAGCCCCAAATACCACATTGGTGGGTACACTCGCTCCACGATGACCAGTCGTCTACTTCACAGTCACTTGGTGGTGGTGGCGGTGGCCCCGGCGGTGGGGGATTGCGCCTACGTCGAGACGACCACCATCCTTCAGTGACCTGTATGAACACCAGGAGTGCGATGCATGGAATGAACTTCATTTATAGTTAGATTTTCGAATCGAGTAGTGCGGAGTGTTTTTCTTGTTTGGGATTGTTAAACTCTAATGATTTTGCTTCTTGATGAAGTAGCCTTTCAGTCTTATTTGTATATTTCTTCTTTGTTAAATTTTCTTGTCCATGAAACAACCTAATTGAATAATAATGAATTTGAATTATCTTTTAATAAAATCCACACTCAGTCGAATCGCTACTACTTGGTTCAAATTTATTGGCGGCACAGTTGCCTGAGTGTTCGTCATTCACTATTATGATTGTGTATGCGTTTCTGACTCACCACCCAAGACACACATATGGAAAGAGTTAATAGAACTGCACTATGAAACAGTGGGCAAACTCTTTAGCGGCCTCAATTCTTCCATTTAAGGATAATGATATTTTTCTCCCAAAAGGTAATTATTTTACTTAATTAACTTATTTTGTTTTGTCAAAAACACCAAGTCTATTTATTTCGCAAAAGTTTCGATTTATAATGGACCATTTGCATTATAGACTAAATTTTTATCTAGACAAAACTTTCATCACAGCTTGAAAGAGCATCACAAAATTAGTAATATTCCAAAGTTTCGTTGCGAAATGTTGTAAAATGCGGATAATATCGCTTTGCGAAGTTTGCAATTTTCAGTCATTTTGTATTACCTACAAACGGGAAATTGATGCCCCAACACCCAATTGGACTGTCAATTTCCCGTGCGTAATACAAAATAATTGAAAAACGGCAAACTTTGCAAGGCTATATAATCCGCATTTTACAACATTTTGCAACGAAACTTTGGTCCTGTTCATTATAACTTAAACCATAGGCGGATTTAGTGGGGTTAGGGGCCCCCCCCCCCCCTAGAATCTATCTAAACCCGTTTATAAAGTGTTCAATATCACCAAAATTTCGCTTCACCCCTCCTATTTTGTGTGAAAGTCTTTAACCCGAACGCATAACCCCTACCGAAGCTCGTTCAGTGATGCCGCTTGCACCACACTAGAAATTTTTCCACCCCTCCTTTTAAAACAAAGAAAATCTGCGCTTGATTTAAAACTATAAGTATACAGATTTATTTAGGTTTCGGTGGTGCAAGATGAATATTGAATAATGGGTTTTGAAGTGGTGTGGATATGTACATTGATGGTATTTGGAATATGAACATTGATGGTAGAAATATGTATGTATTAAGTTCATCTGATTTGAAATGAAAGGATATATTTGGCAACGAAAAGGAATTTGTATGCATGCATATTTAAAGTTAACATTGTACAGTGTAGTTATATTGTAACGAACATCTATATCACGTGTAAGGTTTAATTATGTTGTTCAATACTGTCATCTATGACAATGGACAGTGTTGAGGTATGCACTATAATGGCCAATGGTTAGGCCCTCACCTCTGCTGGACTTAGTTTATGTAAATATTATGAACAACCTGCCCCATGTGTTGCGTCTATAAATGCTCAGCAAACAGAACGCAGTCTGCGCAGCAAGTTATTATAATATCATTCTTGATCACGTAAAGTATAAATGATATATTTTTATATACTATGACGCAAATGCTTCCAAGCTAAGTGGTCAATGGTGGGCAAATGATTCTTCAGAAATTGAATCCCAGTATTTTACAATGATATTCTCTCTGCCATAGCAAATATGCAACTCTTTAAAAGACGTTAGCTTGGCTGATAGACTATATGATTTGATTACCAATAAACGACCATGTATATATAACCTCACTATTTCCATTCTACATGAATATACTATGAAATCATATTCGCATTACTAAATCCATAGTACATGCACACTATTCTATATTATATTTGTAATATAGATTTCCATACTACTAATTTTCCAACTATCATGTCTATGATCCATACTAATTCCATACTAATTCTATGATCCATACCAATTCCAAACTAAGACTTTGCCAAACTTATCAGATGAACCGTTTACAGCTCTGGAAAAATCACAGTTCAACTATTCAAGGATTATCCCTTAGCCGAGCAACTCATGAATAATTCATGAAGAAAATACAGAAAAAATCGTCAGCGTGGAGGAGTTTGTATACATTTGTATACAGCCAATTCAGAAAAGGTTGTCCTTTACAAACCTTTAACTCTGAAATGTTAAACTCTAAGCGCACAAAGCTCAATGGGAGCACAAGTTTCAAGCCTGGTAGTTAATATTGCACCAATCTGTGAATGAATTGTTCTCGTAAGGAAATATTTACAAATGGGGCCCAATATATGATTTCTAAACTGATGCTCCCATTATGCTTTGCGCGCTCTGAGTTTAAAGTTTAGATGTTTTCCAAGGGCAACCTTTTTTGAATTAGCTGTATCTGATACAGAATCATGCTGATTTATAAATTTAAATTCAATTTTCTCATCCAATACATCACAATCGTTGTAAATAGTACTTATTTTTCACCCTGCTCGGTTTCCTTTGCTCTTATCCCCTCTAATCAATTTCTGTTTAATGCACAAAAAATGAGAATTAAACAACATAACGAAGGCAATATGGCATTAAGTAAGAATTATATGTCTATTCTGACTCATTAACGCAACCTCGCAATGTTAAAAATAAGTATGTGATAAATCACATATCCCCTCGTTGCCTCAAAATAACCTATACATATTACGGCGTATTACACTGGGATTAAAAAAACAAAATCTATCTATTTATAGTTTCACAAGAATAAAATGAGTATGCATCAAACTATATATATACAAGTTAAAATTGTTATATTTAACAGCAGACGTTTTACTTGTTCAGACTTCTTCAGTGCTAACGTGTCACCCGGATAAATTTCCGTTGTCCATTGCCATTTCAACATACGAGTATTCAGTCACCGTGTATGTTCGATGAGCGTTCGAACACTGTGTAGCATTAATAAACACTGTGAAAAGATGACTTTACTTACTTTAACTTATATACATATATAAATTAGCATTTGGTATAAAATTTGCTATGTCAAAAGCTAAGAACTCTGTATTCCCTACCTTCAATCTTTAATCTGTCCAACGAGGGCAAATATATAGCTATAGTCCTCTGATACATGCGCGAATAGTCTGTCCTGCAGAGTGCACTTAATTAAGCTCAACCCCCAAGTCTGTGTTGACTCTACGAAATTCCAGCATGTTTACGTCTAAATATAAGAAAGCAGCAAAGCACCCCTTGTTGATGTAATTAATTGATTGATGCCGAATTAACAGACGCCGCCCAACTGTTGTCGAGCGTTGCTAATTCGGAGTTTAGATACAAATCATTTTCAGTTAAGGTTACACAAGAGATGTACTGAAATGTATCTGTTCGCAATTTGTATCCAAGTTTTCTCTGCGTTTTACTTGACAAATGCGGTGACGCATTTGGAAATATATCCAGGTTTGCAATGCAGTTATAATTACGATCTCGAAGTCCATACACATCGTGGCGAAAGATCGACTAAAGAACTCAATTTTAAAATCAACGCCAGGGTAAGTTTGGGGACATTTGTTCATGTGATTTTTATGCTACAAAATATATGTATGACAACATGAGCGGCAGTGTTGTAACAGTTTAAGATAAATGAATATTTGGTGAGAAAATTGTTTACGTACATCAGCATGATTCTGTATCAGATATATACAAACTCCTTCACGCTCATGATTTCTGTAGTGTTTTCTTCACGAATTATAACGAGTTTCACAAACAATCTTACAAGGTGAACGTTGCACAGTGATTAGTGCATGTGATTTTGACTTTTTTGTGAGTCTGACGAGGCTTCGATCTCTGCAACATATGCATGTAGTTGTCCGATTATATCCTCGCATTTTAGAAGAATGCTTACAATTTGACTCAAGATCCCAGTTATAACGATATTGGATTCACTTGGTATGACAAAGGGAGAAAATTTAATGGGAGGTCATTTATACAATTTTCGTCTTATTTCGTCTTATAATCGCAATTTCAGGGCCCAAACTCCGCCCAGTTACATAATACCGGATTCCCTTGTTGCAGCATAATCTGCATATAATTTAATCTTCTCGGAAACCACTTAAATTAAATTAGACCTCTGTGAAGAGGACAGTATAGTATGTACACATTACTTTAGTATATTCATGCATTTCTATTCTTCTTAATATATTGTAACTGTTAGATCTAGTAAAATATATCAACTTCAACCTAACATTGACTATGTCTATGACCATATGTTAGATCTTTTCTGGCTTTCATTGAATTACTGTAAATACCCATTCACAGATGTTCGCAGATTGAGTTTACTTTCATATTCTATCATGACTCACATGACTGACATGATGTTGATTGTCTAATTGGGTCAATAAAAATGCCACGTCTATCTCAGAGTAGTAGACAGTAGTAACAATATCATATCATTACGACAAACATTCATAATTACAGCTGTCGCAAATATACTACTGTGTATCTTAACCCATCCGTATGTTAGCCCATCTTTTAGTGGATGGTAGAATATTTAAGCCGTTTCACATAAATCATAATTTAATCGTATGGATGAAATTAATATTATGTGCCTTGGCTTGCACAAGGTCAACGATCTTTTAGTAACACTATAATTCAATTATCGTTATTGCTTATGGCAATGGTGTGTTTTACCAAATATTATTGTTATTGCTTATGGCAATGGTGTGTTTTACCAAATAAGGTCGTGAGAAATGATGTTTTTCTGGTTTGGACAAAACACAAGGTCAAATACGTAAACAAATCTTTTTAATTAAGTCTTTTCAATTTTTCCTCATGTCTCATAGGGAGTGCCATATTAGTCCCGAGTGTTGGTTGCACCACTTGCAGGGGAAAATCTGAACTAAACTACCTTTATTTAGATTGGATAAGGTTCAGACATAAACACTTGGAATGTATACTCAATGCATCCGGGCAAATATCTGCCAGCTATAAACTCAACCATGCAAGTACATTCAAGAGAGAGAACAAACATTTTTCGAACCGTTTGTTTTTAGCACAAGATTTGTGAAAATATCAGTGCGATTCATGTAAAATTTTGCCTCGGCAACATATGACAAGAATACTTCCAAGAGCTGGTTGTTCAAAGCACTAACCCACGGTTAAAATTTAACCTGCCGTTTTGGTTTGTGTACTTCTGCACACCTGTTTATTTCAAAACTTTTGAGAAGAAAACAGGCAAGGCCGTCGGAAGCAGGGGATTTAACCCCCCTCCCCCCAAAGTTTAAAACATGTTTATTGATACAAATAACAGACGATAGCGTCAAAATAAATTACAACTAAGACTTTTTGTTAAATTGTTCTACAAGTTTTTTCTCCAAGCATCCTTGATAAGCTTTCTTATGATCTGCCTCAAAACTTCTAAATCGTTCACTCGTCGCCTTCACATAATACATGTAACTCGGTGGGTACGAAAAAAACGCTTCAGCTGTTGACTCGAGCGGGTCTTCTAATCTCCAATGAAACAAATAGTTCAGTATACATTGCAGTTCGTGGTTCTCAGTGTTCTGATGTAGTTCCATCAATGAATCGACAAACGTAGAATCTGGGTCTTTTTCCATTTGCTGTAAATGTTCGAATACATCTCTGTCAATCGCCAGTTTTAGTACCCTCATTGCCTCAGCGAATTCATTCCAAACCATACGTTTACCATTCGCTCGTTCGATCGCTTGTAAACCATACATTTGCCATCGTTCGTTTTCGTTCATCATGAGGCAGTCATGGTGTCTTTGATTAGGATGACCGACTTGACAACCATTACAGGATTCCACACAAAGTCTTTCAACTTCTTGTGCGACTGCATTCGCAAAAATTCCTTCCAATAAATTGTAAGATGTGGTTTTACCGTGTAGACACGCCGTGACTGACGTGGAACAAATACAGAACTATACCTGCTACAAGACACTTGTCGATTTTATACAGATACTTGTATAAACGTTCATAGTAAGCCAACATTTAGCCCTTTTTTGTATCATACATGTGGGGAGGACGCTGAAAAATGCGTAGTCAGCAAGTTTCGTCCGATCGTGGAGGTTCAATCTGAGCTTTTCTTGAGTGTCAATGCTGTTTTTGAATAGCTGGAGGGTGAGTGGTCACATAGTAAGGTACGACACTAACCCTCCAGCTATTCAAACACAGCAATGACACTCGAGAGAAGCTCAGATTGAACCTCCACGGGCGTTAATTAAAGAACTAAATATGAGCAATGAAATTGAAGATGATCAGGGATTTCAGTAAAAACTACTGCCCAAAACTTTCATTATGTCAATGGATATAACTTATAAGTATAACAAACAGTGTAATAACTAATTATTGTTTGGAGTGTTTTTTAACTCAAAATTCCTTAAAAATTCCTTAAAAATTCTATTTCCTTAAAAGTCTCCTTAAAAAGGTCAAAATTTCCTCAGTTTAAGGAAATTTCCTTAAAAATGAGAGCCCTGATTGGCACATGCGCAAGCGTCACGCAAGCGCATCACGGATGGCACGCGCAAAACATTAGGCGTTTCCAGTTCCTGTCTTCTGGATTGTCTATGATCCCAGGTCTGGTTAAAATTAAATTCAATTCAATCAGGATGTCATTTTATTTATTATTTAAAAGCGTTTTAAGAGTGCTGAAGCAATATAAATAGTACTAAATTTATACACTCGAACGGGCTGTGTCAGCGTAGGTATATAGTGACAATAACACAAGCAAGCTACAAACCAAGAAGGATACAACTGTATCTGCATGAGAAATACAATTAAGTAGAAGGCTCGAAGGCCCGTAACTTTTACGTGGCCGGCGGTATTCTTTAGGAAGTCGAATCCATCTCAATCCGCAGCATAATTAGTTCTAAGTGAATATATTTTCTTACTTCTTGATTGAGAAATTTGACGTCGCTGACCAAAAAATCGCAGGCAGAAACAAAGCCCCATTGGTATTTACATCCAAAACAAAGCAAAAAGTTAGCAAATTTTTGCTTTCCATTCAAACGATCTACAACTCAATGGTTATTCGACCAACAAGCGCAAATTTCGTGCTCGACCAATCAGCGCATTTGTTTACATTTTTGCTCTCAGCTAATCATAATGCAGGAAACGAGAAATTTACACCAATTAAGGTGAGCTAGAAAATATTGCCGTTTTCTCGGGCTTCCGTGAGATTCAATTTTAACTTTTTTAATTTAAAACCAAAAGATTATGATGTAGCACATTAAAATGTAAAACTTTGCTGTGGGCATTTTTAAATTTCGTCCTAGAACGGAAAATATCCGTGTTTGAAATTTTTCCCTATGTCGCGTATACAAATTTGAGTAATCTAATTTGACTGCATGCAATAAAAATAAAAATTGCTATATTTTCTCTGCTTTACGTTTTTTTAACTCTTTTTCGCTCTTGTTGAGAATCATTTTGGTCAATGTATTATTTCATAACCTAGAAGATAACGCGTTTAGAGAGTCTGATTTTCTGCAAAATCGGTCGGACAATATTTTTGTATTGATTTCCCGTATGATCGCGAGCGTGCGACTATATTTTTTTTTAAATCAAGCACTATAAACGCGTTATCGTCTAGGTTTTGATATAAAACATTGACCAAAACAATTTGCAACAAGAGCGAAAAAGAGTTTTCCAACAAAAACTTAAAAGCAGAGAAAATATAGCAATTTTAAGTTTTATTGCAGTCAAATTAGATTACTCAAATTTGTATACGATTTGTATACGCGACATACGAAAAACTTTCAAACATGGATATTTTCAGTTCTAGGGTGAAATTTAAAAATGCCCACGGCAAAGTTTTAGATTTTAATGTGCTGCATCATAATCTTTTCGTTTTAAATTAAAAAAGTTAAAATTGAATCTCACGGAAGCCCGAGAAGACGGCAATATTTTCTAGCTAGCCTTGTTGTTAATTTCTCGTTTCCTGCATTATGATTAGCTGAGAGCGAAAATGTAAACAAATGCGCTGATTGGTCGAGCACGAAATCTGCCCTTGTTATACCGTAACTAAAAATGACTCAGCTAGATTAATGCATGGCTCCAATTCAAATATAGCCAAAAATACATTAAATTATATTAAAAAATCAGTTTAGTCTGTATGAATGTGGTCAATGTTGGTATATGAGACAATAGGATTTTACTTTTTTTCTATGCCTTTGTTGCCGTGGCAACAGTCACGTGACCATTTAAATGGTCTCCATCCAAATGACCAGAACAAGGCCGCTGCGCTAGCGGATATTCACTCAGATAAACTAACATTTACACATTAACGTTCTTTAGTACTCACAGATTATGGATCCAATCAGCCCCTGTTCCCACACCGTTCAGAATTATATATATTTTCGATAATATGCAACTGACACTATGCTCATCAGGTGTCAATAAGTGCACATTATTTTGAAACGAAGCCAGCTCGGAGCAGGCGCTGATTCGTTTTGTAAACTGCGAGGTTTCCACTAAACAAAAGCGTTGTTAATGTACTAAATTGACTAAAAACCGCGGTCAGCGAAGCAAACGAGTTTTCTTCCACGAGATCATTTTAGTATCGCCGCCATCATTATGAGCCCGCGTTGGAAGTTTAGTGGATACACGCATAAATATACAAAATTATTAAATTAACATTCCAATGTTGTAAGATGATCACGCAACAACAGGAATCTCAAATCTTTACCGCTTCAAAAGCAATAATTTGACTATCAGAACGGACAATATTAGATTTATTACTGACGATTTAAAACATAGATAATATTTATATCGTAAAGAGGATGCGAAATTGTGATTAGATTGCTACTAATGTGAAGAAATTTAACTGCGAAAATGTTTAAGAATTACGTAGACGACATATACAACTATAAATATACAGAAGAATTAGGGGCATATCGTGTTAACTAAATCCTCTATTGCATAATTGTAGGTGTTTATCAAACCGGAAAAATATTATATGAGGAATGCACTATAAATCCGAACGAGATCAATAAAACCAAATATTTCCCCATTTCAAACATTCGTTGATATATATAGTTATTTAAAATTTGAGTCAGCTTTGCACAACAATATTTCGTGTATTTATTAGTGAGACGCAAGTGAATTTACAAACGCTACATATTATCTGCTGTTTGACAAGAGCCATTTGACAGTAATACGCTTAACTCTAATCATAATAATAATAATATATTAACTCGTTCGGATTTTGGCGCAAAATTTAAAATTGATTTGATATACAGGTACTCTGCAATGTATAAAATATGGTCCTAAGTTTTAGTTTAATTTGGCCACCCAAAAAGACATTTTGAAAGAAGACATTTTGAAACTTTATTACGCCCACGTGAATGACGAATACTATCAAGACACGCGCGCCTCCCGCGTGGTGCATAAAGGTCAATACGTGGACGGAGCCATGCATTAATCTAGCTGAGGAGCAAAGATACTGTATAAATTTGAAAGAAGCTACAGTATAAGAAAAACTCACGTCAAAAATTATTTCTCAAGTTCTACTGCATTTCACCAAAGTTCCACGAGCATTCAATAGATGTGAGACTTTATTTGATAATCCAGCATGTTATATCGTTATGCAAACAAATAAACGTTAATGTTTTTAAATTGTCTATTCTAAATTAAATATTTATGTTCATCAGACAGTCAAGGTGCTTACCTTCATTTTTTAAAAATGGACGATTTTCTGATTTGAACATGAATTTTTGGACAATACTTATTTGATCCCAAGGCTAACGGAGATTTTAATTAAGGAGGAGTTAAAAGTTTTAAAAAGTTACCTCCTAACAACCATCGCCATAGCAACAGTGACGTATCAATATCGGGGATATTTTCGTTTGAAGTAATTTAACTCGAAAATAAGGTCTGTGAACCCCATTTTTTAATGTATAGCATAATTTCTTTCGGGTCTAAGGTTGATACCATAGCGTGATGTCTTTCTGAGATTGGTATACCTTATTTTCAATTTGAATAATTTTAAATCCAAAATATCGGCTATATTCAAGCGTCATTGTTGCCATAGCAACGGTAGTTGCAATTCTGTAGTAAGTATTTTTCTATTCGTACTTTCTTTGTCTTATTATAACATACAGGAAATTCGGAGATCTTCCATTTTCTAGCAAACCAGAAGAAGCCACTTTAAAATTTAGGCCTAGTGTATATATTTTTTAAACATAGAACAAATAAAATAGTTGACATAATATATTAATTCCAAGTCATCTGACCTCCAATTTTGTGATCTTTGGAATGCCGTGTTCAATTTAGCCTCCAAATCGTTAAAAATTATCGTTAGGGTAGTTATTATAGGCATAGCAATTTTTTCTTGTACGCTTTGGCGTTCCTGTATATCTTTCTATTTTATTTGTCTATCAGGGTTTTATGAATTTTGATTAACATCTGCCTAATGCATGTGCTAAGTTTCGATTTATTTCATAATACCTACTCGACTCGATAATATACATCTATTTCAATTAAGGTTGTCCCCGAGCAAAGAGGAAAAGTCGAATACGAGCGTGAAAGGCTGCCGGGGATCGCTAAAAAATTATTTAATTGTTTAGCGATTCGCAGCAGCCTTTCGCGCTCGTATTCGACTTTTCCGCTTTGCTCGGGGACAACCTTAATTGAAATAGCTGTATACTAAAAATAAATATACTTTTTGACAAAAGCATGTATCTTCGAGGCAATTACGTAGGTACATACACGCAAACATATAATTCGAATGCAAGAGAGTATTCTACAAGAATATTTTTGGGTTCAAAACTATATAAATGCTAGTTATACAGCTGAATGAAGGCCTTATCCAGATGGTTAATTTAATTACTAACAAAAATAATGCTCTGGCAAAGATATCTGGGGCGAAACGAATGGAAGCTCTTCATATGCAAGGCGCTTCAGATAGTTGTAAATAGAAACATGTTTGGATTTTGGCGCAAGATATTCCAGAACAGTTGTAGCAGGGAGCTGACGATTTTGATGTTGAAATTCTTTTCACCTAAAATTTTTTGACCTTTGTGTTGCTGTGTTAAATCGAGGCTTTAATGTTACGCATTTTCGCATAACTTAATCCCCACTTATATAATTGCTTGTTTGGTTTGTCAGTCTTGTAGACCTACTATTTTATAGCCTGTGAGGGTTTTATGCAGGTAGAATCTAAAATATATTTTTAGTACAAATTTTTGTGTAACATCAGTGTCTATATGTAAATGTGCAGTCTGTTAGAAATATTAACATAACAATTATCCTTGTACATGTGTTTTTATCTCCTTCAAAAACATTGAAACCTATGAACATTTCAGGCAAAAAACAACCGCTAACAAGTTTCCCAATGATAATTTTAGCGCAGAAAGCTAGATAAACCAGGAAGCATCTCAAAATTGTGTCGCGTGTCTGAAATGTGCTGCATACTTAGTCAAGTGTATATAATAATTACACTCTTATTATATCTTCAGCAGCAGCAGCAGCAGCAGCAGCAGCAGCAGCAGCAGCAGCAGCAGCAGCAGCAGCAGCAGCAGCAGCAGCAGCAGCAGCAGCAGACACGAAAACATCTCCCTCCGACAAGCCAATACTTGTCCTTGTATGCGAATTCATTCTATATGCGACCAATGTTATACCAAAAGTTCTTCCAACATCAAGGTTCGCAAGATTTGCAAAACTCGGTTTCTAAAATTTAGGAACGGCTGAGAACCAACTTTGCATAAAAAATATGAAAGCCAACCGAACGTTCCATGTGGAGAGAAACTGTTCATTACTTGAAACTTTATACACGCGATATTCCTTTTGTGAATGTTCTAAACTACGTTCAGCAATTACTTAAAGAGGCCAAAAACAAGAAGCTGAAAGGTCACAGCTTTGAGTCGAACCATTGAGATAAAAAGGAATATGCAACTAAAGACGCAGAACCAAAAATTGAAATAAAGAAAGGAAAACTTACCAAAAATGAATTCTCAATTTCTACTGCATCTGCTAAAGTTCCTTGAGCGTGCAGAAGCCGAGGAAGATCTGCAGAGATGCATAAGTGTCCTATTTAAATTATTCTTTCTCATTTAATATTCATGTCCAATAGATACTTAAACGTAATCTATTTTAAGTGCACTCCTGCTTCGCGACACCTACTTAATAAAAGAGTTATGCGAAGAGTACGAGTCCGTATGTCCGGAAACGAGATAGGAACTCAAAGGGACTGGCCTGGGCGGGTGAAAAAAACGTAGTCCCTAAACAGTGTTCGACTCAAAACTAAAATAAACAAACCGCCCCACCCAACTTGTGAACATTCACCGAGTCCTGCACAACCGCTTCTCAAACGCCAAACTGCGATAATATATTCACTCTCCTTACTTTAATGATTGCACTTAAAATAGTGTAATATTTACGAAGTCATTGAACTAAATATTGAACCAGACACAGTACTAAAATGCGTGCCCCCCTACAAATAAAACTTTTTGGCGTTTCCGCCTACATGCACAAGTAAAGTTATGTTTAGCATGCTACACATTCTACTGTCGGCCGCCAGTTGGTTCGTACGTTAGGATCAAAACTGCGTTTTAAAGCCTTCAAAATAAAATATTTTGAGCTCGAAATACTATCAAAATGAGGAGAAAAGTGGGACGAATCCACTGGCATACGGCCGAAAACGAGAAAACCAACAATTCCGATGTTACCAAGGATCAAACGGACTGCATTTTTAATCCCCGAGCCAACGGCGCGAAGCGCCGTGCGAGGGTGCTAATTCCCCCGGCTATTTACACCCGGGGAAACGAAAGCATTAGCGAAGTCTAAAGTTCATCAATTATCGCGGGCGAGGATCACCAACGATGTTTGGGTGTTCAGTGGGTGGTTTTCCTCACTGATCTCAAAAATATGGCGGACTGTCATGAATAGCGGACACTGATTGGTCCACTTTAAAGTTTGCATTATAACGACTGCATGACGACAGCGAAATAGCAAACATTTCTTGATTTGATGATTGATAAATTTCTTGCAAATATATTTCATTTTTGCTCGCATTTTGCAAGATTTTGTGAATTTCAAGAAAGAAAGGGCCTAAGAATTGGCTAAAAGAAGTGAGTCGACGTTAACGAAGGCATAGGCGTATGGGCTGGGGGGGGGGCACATGCCCCTCCCTAAAAAAAATTTACGGTCGGGCAGAAATCCATGCGTCATTCCGGGAAAACATAAAAATTTCGGAAAAATTCTTTTATATCCGGAGAAATTTTTGTGTGTGTGGGTAAATTATGGGATATAAGGGAAATTTTTTTGGTATGTCCGGAAAATTATTTGTATGTTTGCGAAAATTAGGGGATATAAGGGAAACTTTTTTGGTATGTCCGGGAAAAATTTTTTAAGACCTCTCCCCCGCTCGCCAACAATTTTTGCGGAGAAATATTAATTAACGACAGTCGAGCAAACTAATACTGTGCCCCCCCCCCCGCAAACAAGATTAGGCCCGTACGCCCACGAACGAAGGTAATTTTGTTTTAAATATTGATTTCATAATGGCTTTAAAACCCAACGGCCTTTGCGTATATGAAACAACTAAACAAGACGGCATATAATTTCAGTGTATATTTAATACTGATTCCCTTTTTTATGATATTGAATTTTTTAAATAAAAAAGAAAGCAAAGTTATCTGCAAGCGAGAATTTGAAATCATTTTATTGCAGACTCCAAATTTATCGATAAAGCCATTTTAAAAAAATAAAAGGCAGTTTAGTTTTATAAACAACACTAGTGACTTTAAAACGTTTTGCGATGTGTTTGTGCTTGAATTTTATCTTAAATTGAGGATTATATTACGTATAATAACATACCTAACATATATATGTTGGGAAATTAATAATTTTGTAATTAAAAGTGATATTTTTAAGGAAGTATTCCAAAGGTCTTAGGTTCGATTCCCACCGTAGCTGGGCATATTCTTCAAGCTCGTCCGGTGTGTATGTACACTCAGAGTAACATTACAAACATGATTTTTCATTTGTAAGAATATTCTTAGAAAATTATCGTGCTACCATGACAACTACTTTAGATATTTCATGTTCGGAAAATACAATGGTTTTGTCAGCAAGGTGAGGGTTTCTGCATGCATGTAGTTTCAGCAAGAAATGGTCTTTCATTAGCTGATAAAAATGAACCTTGGGTAGATGTTTGCCAGGTTGTATATTTCTTGTAGCTTTGACTTGCATAAGGAAAAGAAAATATATACTAACACTACATGCTAGATGATGAACTCATTGTTGAAGAACATATTAGTTATGTTTATATAGAAAAAAGAACACTGTAAAGTCACCTTGCACTGGACAGAGTAATGTAATAAGTGCAGAGCTCGGCACAGGTAATTTACATTACCATTTGCAGTTTAAATGTTAATAAATTTGATATTTTACATTCATCCAGCTTTACATGCAGTCTTACATTTTGAGGAGCATTACAGTACAAAACTTAAATGTGCCCTACTAGCCTACTGCCCTTTCATTATATTACTCTATCTAAGAGCATATAAGGTTATATTTCATTAAGGGGTGAATCTTATTAATAGCTTGTTTGTGAAACATTTGTCTGGTCTCGATAAATCGATATATTGACATGGTCTCGATAAATCTAAACATTGACATGGTCTCGATAAGTCGAAACATTGACATGGTCTTCGATAAATCAAAACATTGACATGGTCTCGATAAATCGAAACACTGGCATGCATAGTCTCGATAAATCGAAACATTGACTTGGTCTAGATAAATCGAAACATTCACATCACATTGTCTCGATAAATCGAAACATTGGCATGGTCTCCATATATCGAAACATTGGCTTGGTCTCGCTAAATCTAAACATTCACATGGTCTCGATAAATCGAAACATTGATAGAGTTTCCATAATTGATCAGAGATGCCTTTGGATAAACCAATATTTTCACTGTTAGCTGTCATGCTACTTTTACATTATTTGATCCTTTTCAGAACAGTCTATAATATGTATTGTTAATTTTAGGTAAATTTGATTGTTTTGGCAAGTGAAGAAAATTTACCAGTAAACATGCCTTGCTAAACCTGACTTGTTTATCAATTATCCAGCAATATCTTTATATATAAACAATTTTATCCATATTTTACATTAGACTTTGTATGTTGTAGATAAGAGATTCAAAACCTTGGAACCCAAAAACTTTGGTTGGGAAACCACCAGAAGAAAATCAGGTCTCCTTTATGTCTGGTGATGTGAAGGGACTGAAAGTAGTTTCTTCTGGATAATGAAGTTTATTACGCTACACTTAGTAGTAAGGTAAGATTAGGAATTTGCGAACGCTGTACGGCGCCAAAGAGATGGGAGAAGTGAGGGCTTCAGTAGTGAGTGGTGCATGGTCGAAGCAGTGTTTGCGAGCCAGCCTTGCAATTCTATAATTCCTTGCATTTCCTGCAAGACTGTATTGGCGGTATCGCACCGGTGAAAACGTAGCGAACGTCGGGTGTCTCGAGTCAGTTAAACGATGAACTCAAAGACAAGTTTCCCATATCAAAACCATTTGACATCCTAACCCAGTCGCAAAACGATTCCACAAGTCGGCGAAATCGAAAGCCGGTGTCCGTGAAAAGATGGAGAATACTCATGTCTTACAAAAATCCTTCACGGTGGTGGACAAGCTTGCAACTAATAAACCAAATCGTTCAGAGGAACTTGACGCCAATGAAACGTTTGGTATGTACTTAGCACATTCGTTGAGGCAAATCAAAGACCGGCGTACTAAAGAACTGCTGAAGCTAAAGATTCAGCAGCTGTTGTTTAATGCTGAGTTCAGCGGACAGGATCAACTGCCATTCACTTATTGGGCATCCGAAAGTCAAAGACTTAAGTTTTAATTGCTTTTGTTTGTTTACAATATTAGGTTTTTCAATTATATGTCATTTTCATTAAAATCACCCCGATCCACTATATCCAATATACAAATATTTCAATTTAAGATGTCCCCAAGCAAAGCAGGAAAGTCCGTAACGAAGGGGGAAAGGCTGCCGAGAATCGATAAAAAAATTCATTAATTTTTTAGCAATTGCCAGCAAGCCTTTCGCGCTCATATTCAACTTTTCCGTTTTGCTCCTGGACAACCTTAATTATAATAGCTATATACTGTACGTATACCAGCTGTTTTTCTTTGTGACTTGGTCTTTGTCCGATACCAGCGCCGAAGAATCGTATCTTCACTATTGTGCAGTGCATTTTTTAAGGATTCTTCAGTGGTGGGGCAAAACTGCCAATGGGCCCATTTTCCTTGCCATCCCCCCAGGGTAGTAGGCACGAGTTAGCTAGCGGGGTCAGAAGGCATGCTCCTCAGGAAATTTTTAAAATCTGTGTCTCTGAAATAGCATTTCCTGCATTCTGAAAACACATTTTAAAAAATAGGTACCCACTGCGCACATGTGGCTGGTCTATTCTGCCTGTTGAATAGAGCCGGATTTCACATTGTCACAAACATTCATTACAAACATTCATTGTGATGCAAAATTAATAATTACAATAGAATAATGGTCAAAATAAAACAGATACGGTATCTTTCTCACAATGCCAACAACAATCACTCAATTTAAAAGCAATGCCAATAGTTGATAGCAATGGTGCAGCCAACAATATCATTGAGTCACATGCACTTTAATTAATAAATATTTTGCTTTAATAATAAACTTATACAGCAAATAATGATGACATGCAATTTATTGTTTTTCAAAATTTCACTCTACAAAAATATAGTAAGAGGTAATTGTTAGTAATGCCTGTCTAAACAATCCAGTAATTCATTGCATAGCTTTCTTGTTACAAATATATTCTGATGTCTGGTTTGAAAGTTACTAGCTTTTCTTGAATTGCTGGCATCGCAAATTTCATAGAACCTTTAAATTCAAAATTTTTCATTAATATAATATTTAATACTAGATTTTAATCATTTTTTTATTTATTGTAAGATCCACATAACAGATCGGAATTTGTGATGAACTCATCCAATTCGTCATGCCATTACCACTAAAACTTTTGTCTGATAGTAATTGTACTAATGTGCTGCCATGACACTGGCATATTCTGATCTTCCTATATTATCTAATATTATCACCAGTCGCCATATTATCAGGAAATTGTCCAGAATGTGTGCTTACTTAGTTGTTTGATAATTACGGGAACCACTCAGTATTTCAAGAAAATACAAAATAACAGTAACTCCGAATAACATTTTGATTTTTAATCGACGTTTCGACTAGTTTTCAGTCATCCTCAGGATTACGAATAGTGTAAAATTACAGATGCATCTATTATAAAGCCAAGAAAGGCGGGGCTTAATGTCAATGAAATTTGATAAGTTCTTTGGAAGCTTTCGCACCGTGGTTGAGATCAGGTTTCATCTGCATATAGCAAGAGACCCCTTAAATAACAACAGAGACCAGTGGTCTGACCTATAAATTATTTACAGTTCCAAGTATTAGTTTAGTTAAATTAGTGTTTATAGGGTTAGTAGAGTCAGGTGAAAGTTTCATAAGGGATTTGATGTGCCGAAAATGTTCACAACAGTTGATGTGTGCGTTGATTTCCGAGTTTTCTCGCGTGCTATGTTCTTTAAGACGCGTGTATAGACAGCGGTCTGTTTTACCAATGTAGGTGTTTCGGCAACCTGGACATGAAAATCCATATACAACGGAGCTTTTGTATTCATTCGGTGTCTTGTCTTTGCAGGACAGGAAAAAATTGGAGTTCGTGGTTTTCCAGTTAAAAATAAATTTACACGGACTCTTTAGTAAACGGCGAATTTTGTTGATGAACTTGGTCAAAATATTGCCATATCTGCCAATAAATGGAAGTCTTATCCATATTTTGGGTAGATTATCAGGTGTTGCGCGTTCTGTAAGGTCAACGTGTGGGATGTTATTGCTTCCCTCCGAGTTTAGTGCAAAGGCATTAATTAGTTTCTTGGTCAGGTTGCGAGAGAAATCATTCCAGAACATAAAATCTCGTATAGTCGTGAGTTTTAACTTTGTTACATATCTTTGTTACATATCTTGTAGGCGCGGTTGATAAGGACTCTTATCCATGCTGTTTTGCGCGACCAAGACGTGAAACTTGAAAGGTGCGTATATTGACCTGTTTAATGCTTTAATGCTTTATAGACTGCTAAGGAGTTATATATACTGCTAAGGAGTTATATATACTGAAAAACTAGATAATATTTATATTTATTTACAAGAAAGTCTTTATAATCACTGTATGACACATATATTAGGCGGTGATTATAGAATGATCTTGTTATATGTTATTAACACCAACAATGGCAAAAGCGACAAACGACAATAAAAACAACGAAAACAACTCTAAGACTACAAAACGAACATATAGCTAGTACAATAGAAACGATTCAAAACGATACTAATTAGCTACATTAAGTGACTTAATTGAAGTCATGGCAAGGGTTTTGAAACTTGGGGTTGATTGGCAAAGATTGTTAAATGAGATGTGATTCCTGGTAACGATTGTTCTTGGATAAAATGAAAACTTAGATACATTGACATACGACTGAATTTGGCGGTAAGGACAGATATTAGGCGGCCTGGATGCTCTAGTCAAAGGACACACGTCATCAGGAAGACTGATTCCAACAAGGCCTTCAGATGGATCTTGTAGAACATAGTGGCTTGGTGTAGCAGCCGCCGTTGTTGGAAATTGTCCCAACCCAGATGGTCGATCATTGGAAAGGCGCGGCTAGCACTGGAATGGTTATTGAAGACAAATCCAGCAGCTCTGCGTTGAACCATCTCAATCTTGTTGATGTTCCTCAAGGTGTAAGGGTTCCAGACTGTAGAAGCATACTCAAGTTGTGGACGGACAAGACTAGTATACGCTCTTGACTTACCAGCAGCGCTACATTCACCAAGGATTCTTCTAAGTAAGTCAACAGTGCTATTTGCCTTACTACATATGATGTCACAATGTTTGTTCCAGTTCAAGTTGGTAGAAGATACTCTGCTAATTGTTTGATTATTCATCATATAACTATATGTTTTAGGGACACGTTTATTTGAAATTCCTAGGTTGTAGCATTTTGAGAAATTGAAATTTGGTTGCCACTTGCTAGCTCAATTATTTAGATTGTCTAAATCCTCTTTTAACGTGACGTGGTCCTAATCATTATTAATTTCTCTATAAATGATTCCATCGTCAGCAAACAAACGAGTTTGGGATTTAATATTCTCAGAAATATCGTTTATATAGAGAACAAATAATACAGGTGCGAGAATTGTTCCTTGAGGTACTCCAGATACGACCGGTTGAGGGCGAGAGTGGGAGCCATTAACCGAGACAACTTGAGAGCGGTTGGAAAGAAAAGCCTTGATCCAATTGGCGGAAAGTCCTCTAATACCATAATGGTCTAATTTGGACTTCAGACGAAGATGAGGAACAGAATCAAAGGCTTTACTGAGGTTTAAAAGAATCACATCGGCTTGTTTCTTCTGGCTGATACTTTATGCCCAATCGTTGATTGCGTAATTAGTTGAGTTTCACACGAAATTAGTTTGCGAAATGCGTGTTGTTCATTAATTAGAATATCATGATATGCTAAGTGCTTTGAAACATGCATGGCTAAAAATGATATGTTCCATTACTTTGCAACACAGGCACGTCAGAGAGATTGGACGGTAGTTGGCTGGGTGGGATATTAAGTCCTTTTTAAAAACAGCAGAAACAAGGGTTTTTGACCAGTCAGGTGGAAGTGTACCAGAATCATAGAATTGTTGGAAAATGAAACAAAGCCAGCAAGAAATTGATGAAGAAAGTTTTTTAAGGATTCTAGCTGGGATTTCATCAGGATCACAGGCCTTACTGGGGTTAAGTTCAGAGAGTTGCTTGGCTACGTCTTGGGAGTTGATGAAATCTGAGATGAAGGTATATGGATATTGACCTTTATTTGGAATTGGAGCATTCTCACGGGTGAATACTGAATGGAACTGGAAGTTAAGGGCGTCAGCTTTTGATTTATCAGAAACGCATAATTTGTCGTTGAATTTTAATGGAGGTATGCCAGAGCTGTCAGATTTACTTGTACGTACATAAAACCAGAATTTCTTTGGATTGGTATCTAAGCTTGCGCCAATAATGTCATTCAGATAACTACTGTGAGATTGTTTGACTAGACGAGAGACTAAGTTCTGTTCTTTCTTGAACTCATCCCAGTGTTTAGGTTTGTGAGATTTGAGAGCCTTTTTACGTAGGCGATTATTCAGCCGCATGTGTCGTTTGATAGCAGAGGTTATCCATGGAAGTTTATACTTAGGCGTAGATTTCTTGTGAGGAACATAATCTTAAATACCTTTTATCAAGGTTAATTTAAATTTTAACCAGTTTTCAGATACAGAGTTATGTTGAGGACTAGATTGGAAAAAGTTTTCCGATGCATGTGACATAAATTCATTAAGCTTTGTGAAATCAGCTTTCTTATAGATGAAAACTTTGTGTGGAGGTTAGAACAATCTAGTAGATGCGACATCGATGTTAAACTGGACGGCCAAATAGTCTCTCATTCCTGACGTAGTCGAAATATTAGATACATTGTTAGGGAATGAAGACAATAACAAGTCCAAGGTTTTGTTAGAAGCTGGACGAGTAGGTAACGTGACGTATTGTGTAAGAGAGAAGTCGTCAAGTGTCTGGAGAAGTTTCTTATGATGTAAGGAATTGATTTCACTTAAAAGTTCTGGTGACTCAGATTTCCAGTTGATGTCTTCAAGGTTAAAATCACCACCTAGAATGATATTTGGATAATGATTAGTCGAATCAAATACACAGTTTATAGATTTCTGGAGCTCATCAAGGGCTTCGGAAGAGGAGTTGGGAGGTCTGTAGTAGGATGTGTGTGTAGACTTGCGAAAAATAGTTATGTCCGAGTAGTTAAACATTATGTCAAGAAAGTGTACGTTGTTGTCAGGGAAATTTCCGAATGTAAAGTGGATTTGAGGGTGGAATGAGTTGAAGGCCTGTAGAATGGTTGGGATATCGGACGGTTTTGCGAGAACTACACTGTAAAAACTGATAGGTTAAAATAACCAAAAAAAATAGGTTATTTCAGTTGGTCTAGGACAACCGGTTTAAATAGGTTATTTAAATAGGTAGAAATAACTAAAACTAAATAGGTTAAAACAAACCATTTCTAGTGGGTTATTTTAACCTGTAATATAGTTAATAGTACCTATTTAAAATATGTTATTATAACATTTATTTTTAGGTTAAAACAACCTAAATTTAAACAGTTAAATCTACTCAGAGATATAGGTTGTTTTTGCCAAATAAATATAGGTTGTTTTTACCTATAAATATTTGGTCATTTTAACCAATAATATTTGGTCAATTTAACCTATAAGTTTTGGTTAATACAAATATAACCTATTCTTTATGGTTGAAATAACCCATAAATAATGGTAAAGTCCATGAGTCTAAACCAGCCCTTTAAAATAGGTTACATGCGGTTGATCTAACCTAAAAAAATAGGTTAAAATCAAATAGGTTAAAATCAAATAGGTTAAAATCAATATTTGACTCAAAGTCAAATTAGTAAATATTAAAACAATTTCAGTACTTTGATAAAAATCATGTATTTTTCTTAAGGAATGCATAAGTCTTATATATAATATATAATTAAAATAATCTACGAGATAATTGAGTTCCAGTGTGCGACAATTGCAAAACAGTAAAGTGGAAGTGGAGCAGAGCTTGATGGCATGCGGTCATCATATTATATTGTGAAAGTAAAAAGCTCTTCATATATAGAAGAAACAATGGTTATCTCACAAAATTGTAAGCTTGTAAGCTATATATATAATTGTAAGCTTGTAAGCTATATATAGTTTAGAGTTATACTATATAGAAACATTCACAGAAATAGCCCATGATTGTGAGGGTCATAACTCTCTTCGGGACAATATATCCTGCATGTACAATACATGCATTAAATTAATGATACAATATTATCATAATTTTCATTAGCATAAATTGTTCCATTCAATGTGTTCATAAAATCCTTTAGCTTAGGAAGTTCTCCACGTCAATTGGTAAAGTACCGGTATGGCAATTATTGGCCAAAAGAACATGTTCTAAATTACTAAAACATGTAAATGTTCTTACTATGACCTGTTGGCCCCTTTTGGGTACTGCATGTTAAAACGTAGTACCCTGCAAGCAAACGTGCCACTGCGTTGGTAATATTGCACGGATCGTATCTGAATTTTTTACAACCATTCCCTCTGCAATCAATGAAATCGAACTTATCTCTTCCAGAGGTCCAGTGACCAATAGACGAGAGGTTGAGCATCCTGATATTTTGGGAACAATTTCAGAATCATCCTGGAACAAGGAAATATATAACTGAGTGAAATAAGCATTTCATGCACAACTTACACTTTTGTCTAAATATTGTACTTCTTCTCCTGTAGTTACACTACAAAAATATACATCACTTCATAATTTCTATCTAGATTATTTGTGACCATCCTTGGGAAAACGTACGTTAACGATTTTGCATTAAAACGGGCAAAAAAAGGTTAACGAACAGCTGGTAAACGTTTTGTCAAATCGTTTCAACGGGTCATAAAAACGTTTTAGACGTTTTGAGTAAAAAATACGAACGGGTAAAGACAAAAAATTAATCGGATCTACGAACGGCTTTAACAAACCGTTCGAACGAAATTAAGAAACCGTTCAAACGATATTCGGTAACCGTTTCAACGGATCTGCACAGAATGGTATAAAGCAGTGAACAATAATATACAAAAACGGGCAAGTATAGGCTATACACTGATCCAGAATTAACCAACACACATTTATCCCGAGCATGCGTATAAGCACAAACAAAATAGATCACTTTGGTGTTTATAAACGTTTCAAGTTTTATCGATTTCCGTACCAACAAATTAAAAGACGCTAAAGCCGGAGACACGCGGCGGTGTTTTTGCATAACACGACACAGCTGATATAGATGAGACTTAAACCCGTGACTTAAGTAAGGTCTCTACTGTAAACGCGACTATATACGCAATCAGTTATATTTATAAGGCCTAAAACTAAACGTATAGTAGCTACCTGTAGCTATACGAAACAAGAACTAGAACCATTATCTGTGTTGATGGAACCTGGCGCGAGTGCTATATTGTCTCAATTATAGTAAATGGCTCAGTATCAAAAATCGGGTGTCCATTATAGCGTATTGGTAATTTCCTCTATATTAATGCCTGTGAAACACGACATTGAGATCTAAAATGCTCAGTGCATGCTGAGTTAAATTATTGTTACTAATATTTTCCATAATTAATATATTAGTTAGCTCCGGAATATTAGGGAAAGATGCAGTCACAACGGATTTAATAGCGATAGGCCTATATCTGTTAAAGTAAAAGGTCAAGATGTAAAGGTATATAAACCAACTATAAACAGTTTGAACAGCAAATAAACACAGCATGCACCCAGCAATTAAGGTATATTGCAGAGTGCAGAAAGCAGAATAATGACGATATATTGGTATACTGAAACATTTGATGCTCTCCTTAAAATGTATTCCATAAACATGTACTTCCTCGAAATGCACAAAATCCTGTGAATTTTAAGTCATTATATCACGCTAACTCACTTATCATTCATGTAGTGCTACATACATGCACCAACAAAAAGACGCTCACATACCCTATGATTATAAGCACGAAGTATTTGGCTTCGTTAAAGTTCATTTTATAAGTAAGCCGATACCTTAATTTACATGTTATATATAATATATATTTGCTTGTAAATCTTTTATTCACCTACTTTCTTCCAAATATCGTGTGGTAGTTTATATAGTAGCTACATCTTTTTATATCAGCCTAATCAAGAAGACTTTATCGACCAATTTCCTATTAGCTATGTTTTGCGCAATCACAACATCGCTATTTAAAACGTCTTTATAGCATAAACAACTATATATATAAGGCTGTTCCTGACTGGAACGTTTGGAAATTCCGCGCCTGAAATTTTGAAAATTTAATAGTATTGTAAATATAGAAAGTGTTAAAATTGCGCGGTCGATATCTCCGCTGCGCGATACAGACATTCCACACTGGACTGGCTGTTTTCCCCTATTTATTTTGGGAAATGCAAAAATAGCTTGGAACACCTTAATATACACAACCTTTCCTGGCGGTCTTCTATTTTATTTTATTTAAAGAAATCAGAAATAAATAATGATTATTGAATCGGCATAAGTAGTTGACCACCAGGACTACGCTAACCTTACGACGTCTTCTCACTTCTGATGTCGTCCGTTTTAGTAAAAGAATACATAATGTATCTTCGTCTTCCCAAGTAACGTATCTTCGTCTTTTCAACTATCGAACTTACAGTCGCACGCAGGTATACACTCTATCTATTGGCGCAATTTGAAATTTGCAAGCTAATATTTCACTTGACATTGATGTCAACTTGCATAAGAATAGCTTGATAATATTATACATGTTATTTAATTATGCTTTTGAGAGAGTTGAATTTCACGCAGCTGGAGTATTTTCCAATGACTGAAG
>CACRXK020004389.1:0-31932 GCA_902702795.2 Paramuricea clavata | reverse complement strand
ATCGTCATGTTTTGACCAACTTTTCCTATAATTTTGACCAAGTAGTAGAAATGTTTCCCGAAAATGTTGTCGACGGGGGGAGGGGGGGTTGTCAAAAAATTTTCCGGACTAACATAAGCAAAGCTTCAAATATTTTTCGACCAAACTAAGCAAAGCTTCCAATTGTTTCCGTGCAAACATGACAAAGCTTAGAAATTGTCAAAATTGCGAACGATTTCATAACTTTGACCATCTTTTATCTCAAACATTGACCAAATTTTACCAACTTTGGCCTTCAATTTTAAGCAAATATTAGTTCCATTTTGACCAACTTTGACCAATTTGAATTTTTGGGGGGTTGGGGCCCCCCCCCCCCCCCCCCCTGTAGCGACGTCCCTGCTTTCACCTTACTTCATATTTCTAGATATTCAATCATCTTTATGAAACACAACAAAAACATTTACTTGCCTTGGATGTGCTGTCATTTCACTGCACCGCCTCGGAGAAGGACATTCTCAAGTTTAAAAATATGGAAGAACTTGATCCAATACCTGAAGACCTGTGGAGGTAAAGACAAAACGAATGTTAGAAATGTGTGAAGGACGATTTACGCTACACAACTTTTGCCTAAAACTGTCGCATGCAACCTGCTTACAACTTGAGTTATACTCTGTAATTCGTAAGTGAGTTGTGTGCTTGATTTACACAGTACAATAGTCAAGTTGCAAGCAGGTTGTTTGCAGGGTGTCCACCTTTTGGTGAAGGTGAAATTCCAGGACTTTTCCAGGACTTTCAAGGCCATTTTTCAGTACATTGAAGGACCTGGAACTGGGAAAAATCTTTGAAAATGGTAGAGCAGCAAATAATTCATTTTATTCAGTAATTTTAATCAAAATCACTAATGTTGGCACAGCTGGAGGTCTGCTGATTTTCTATTGATTCAAGGACTTCTACTGATTTTCAAGGACTTTCCGGTCCTGGAATTGTTTTTCCAATCCAAAAACTTTCCAGGATTTTCAAGGCCCGTGGACACCCTGTGTTTGTTTTGTAGTAACACGACGATGACCGTTACTGGACTTCTAGGGAGAACAGTTTCTGCCTGAAAGAACTATCCAGTATCTACTTTCTGAACCCAGTGCAACTTATCCAAGTCATATTTTCTTTTCTCTTTAGTTTCAACTTCAATTTCTATCAAGACAGTGATTATCTCCTGAAACTTGCGATTATTATGGCAGAACAAGTGTTAGAAACTTGTGAGATCAGGTTGACAACTTTTACAAATTATTTAAGTTTAACCAGTTAAACTAACTAAACTAACTTTACGAACAAAGTCTAAACTTTCGTACATTGTTTCTTATAGTGTCGACACGGACACGCTGCATCGTTTTATGTTAACTGTGAGAAAGAACTACCGGCCTCTGGCCTATCATAGCTGGTCTCACGGCTTCTCTGTCGCGCATATTCTTTGGCTTATTTTCACTCAATCTCCTGACACATTTACAGTAAACGAGGTACGTAGCCAACAGTCAACATATCAAGTACAATCCCTATTATTCCCATTATTATCTTCACTATCATCCCCCCACATCCATCATCAGCATCATTACCACCATTATAAATATCATTACCACCACCTTCACACACTATCCCCACTGTCAGCACCATCTCCACTACCAGCATCGTCATCACCATCAAGATAATATAACCATATCATCACCACCATCACCCTCAACATAACCACCACAGGGTGTTAGCCAAAAAAGTTTTGTCCGTTAAACGTAAATTGGGAAAGTTTTTTTGACCGATCAAAGTCCTTGTGTAGGAATAAATAGTGTTTTTTTTCCCAACGTGTTTCTCCTTAGACGCAAACAACGGTAACTTGGTTTTGTACATTTCCGGTCAATGAACACTGAAAAATGCACCCGATGGTACTTCGTTTTGTATATTTCATTTCCGGTGAATGAACATGGATGCACACCGATTACACTTTGTTTTGTACATTTCATTTCAGTGAATACACACCCAATATGAATGAAACGCGATACATTTTTAGAAAATAGTTAATGGTAAAAAGTAAATAAAACGTTCTTTGATATAATAATATAAAATCAAACGCAATGCACTTTCTCATCAGAAAAAATGAAAATCTTCCAGTAGACCCAGTTGGGAAAGCCCCTTAGCTACTTCAATTGGGAAGAGTCAGTCAAACGGACAGTATATGGGCTAGCTAAACCCTGCATCATCACCATCACTACCGCCATCATCACTACCACCACCAACTTCATCATTGCCACCACCATCCTTACCATCCTTACCATCATCAGCACCACAATCAAAATCACCTTTCTTTCGACAGAAACTAGGCATGTTCTTTGGTGCTGTATGTCATGATGTTGATCACCGTGGTTTTAACAATCAATTCCTGCAACTGATTAAATCTCCTATTGGATTACTGTATCAAACATCCACAATGGAATGCCATCATTTAGACCACACGTTATATCTTTTACAGGTTAGGAATCGCTTCACATTCTCATTTTATTGCATTATTTAGACTGGAGACAGGAAAAACGCTTTACTGGAATGCAGCCTTAAGACTTCGAAAGGGAAACTGTAAAGGAGGATTTTCACTACACAACTTTTGCCTAAAACTGTCGCATGCAACCTGCTTACAACTTGAGTTGTACTGTGTAAATCAAACACACAACTCACCTGCGACAATGTAAGCGAGTTGGGCGCTTGATTTACACAGTGCAACTCGCATGCGACAGTTTTAGGGGAAAACACTGTAGTGTAAAACGGTCTTAATTAACTTGTCTTAACTAACATAGCATCAATTCACGTTATTATTTTCTTAGCACGATGATCTGAATATTTTTAAAAACATTGAAGAGACACAACATAGCGAGGTTTGTAAAAATGATCACTTGTCGTAGAAATTTTAATCATTAATAGGCTCATATGAAGACTCTATGAAAGTAGTCAGTAGTCGCTCATCATATTTTCTTACTAGATCATGGCAGTAATCAAACAGACAATTTTGGACACAGATATCACGCTGTTTACTCTAAGTCATATGGAACTTGAACCCATCGTTTATGCAGGAGAATTTGATTTTGGAAACGAACGCCATAGGTAATTATTAAAAAATCAAGTAGATTATATGCACATCATAGATTATACCGGGTGACATTTGCTTTACTATTATAGGCAGCGAAAAAACTATAAGAGCTACGTCGCTCAAATAAATGTAGCTACAGATTCATAAAAGGCTAACTTAAATTTTGATAGGTTATTATATTACTTAAATAATCTAATCTTTGATAAATATGATATCTTGATATTATTCGACTATACTTATTGTAGAAAGTTGTTTAAACATGAATTGATAACAGCCGCAGATCTGTGTGCCGTTGCAAAGCCTTGGAACATACATCGACAGTCGGTGAAAAAAGTGTTTGAAGAATTTTATACCCAGGTGAGGAAATTTTTAATTTCACATCATTATAGACTGCTCCAGTATGACTCCACCAAACACCGCAGGTTTTCTTTGGGTACTCTCATTTTTTCGTGTGGAAACACTGGATAAGTAAGGGATGGCCAGAGAGAACAGTTTACAACCGATAGAGCTATCTACTTTAGATATCTTCCTGTAGCAATACTGGGTCAAAAGCGAGTGCCCTTACTGAACCTCGAAGAAGAACAGTTTAGAACTGGCGGAACTGCACATGATAAAGTTAAGTTAACTGACAAAAAACAACATATTTTCAGGGAGATCTTGAGAAACAGATGGGACATACGCCTATTCCACTTATGGATCGAGACAAGAAAAATGAAGTGCCAAAGTCGCAAGTGAGTGTTAAAATTTCCTAAGTACAACTACATCACTACCAACATCATTATCAACATCAACACCAACATCACTTGTATCACCACCATCATCATCACCACCATCACCACCATCGTCACCAACATACTATTATTACAATAATCCCCATACTATCATCATCACCATCATTACCACCATCATTATCATCATCATCACCATACTATTATCACCATAATCCCATTCCATCATCTACATCATTATCACCATCATCACCAGCATCACTTGTATCACCACCATCATTATCACCATCGTTATCACCACCCTTATTATCATCATCATCACCACCATAATCCCCATACCATCATCAACATTATCATCATCATCATCAGCATCACTTGTATCACCACCATCATTACCACCATCGTTATCACCACCATTATTATCATCATCATACCATCATCACCATAATCCCCATGCCATCATCAACATCATTATCACCATCATCAACAGCATCACTCGTATCACCACTATATCATCATAACCCTCATTCCATCATCAACATTATTATCATCATCATCACCACCATACTATGATTACCATAATCCCCATACAGTAACCACCATCATACCATCACCATTATCATTGCTGTCACCACCATCATAATCACTATTACTATCAATCTTACTAGTAGTAAATTTTAAACTTTTAATTCTATCCAGGTGACTTTCTTCTCCGCTATGGGTATAAAATGCTATGGAATACTTTATGAAATATTACCCTGTACAGAGCCATTGCTGGAAAACGCAAGGTAAACATATTTATACCCGTTTACAAGGGACTATTATTATGTAAGGAAATTCATGTGAAAAACCTCGGGGTATTTTGGTACATTTCATCCCATGGGGAATGTTAACAGCGTTCAGGGGTTTCAGAATGATTTGAAGTAGGCGGTTGTACCAAAAAAGTAGCCGGTTGTGACTGATAGTTAAAAAAACACGCAGGGAGGGGGGGGGGGCGTGCCCACGCAAGGAAATTTAAAAAATGTTCGCGCGCAAATTAACAATCAAATAATATAGAATAAGTGAGAAGATAAAGTACAACTCACTGTTCACTTGTTAGATTTATATGTCATTTGCATTTATATTTGTAAGTGACAGTGTACTTTAATGTGCTACTTGTAGTTTAATCACGAAGGTGTTTGCTGTCCGGAAAATGAAGACGCAATTTACAAACAAAAATATGCATATTCTACGCACAGACATATTACAGTAGCTGAGTAGCATGCAGTGCCGTAGGAAGCTCTTTTTGATTAGGGGCTGAGAACGAGGGCCGAAGGCCCGAGGAAATTTTTTAATTTAGAGTCTCTGAAATGCCATTTCCTGGACTTTGGGGAAGTTTAGAACAGAATTCTGATGGTCAGAAAACAGCGTTTTAGTATGTCGAAATTTACAATTTGTTTACAATTTAGTAGTACTAAATGGGCGAAGGCGTATTTAATTAACTATATATTGGAGAAGTTGCAGGAAAGTATGGATAACATGATTCTTTGCAGTTTGTCATGGATAATGTAGCCGCTTAAAATTAATCAATTGTCAGTATTTTAAAGGTATATTATTTAAATGATAAAGGTATGCATGCATATTTACCGATTTACGATTTGTTAAATGTTAATATCCATGTAAATGCCATGATTTCGTAAATCAGTTTATACTGACAATACAATTATATTATATTTTCTCTGTTTAACAACTAAAATTTTGTTCTACTATTATTGTCGTAATTTTCCGAATGGCCAACCCGATTTTCCGAATATGTTAATTAACCCCCCCCCCCCCTTAGGCCCAGAGTTTTTCACTTCATGACTTTATCATAATTAATTCGTTGTCAAAGAATTAGTCACTTGCCAAAAACATTTACCAAAGTGGCTCTGAAGGTTCTCTGGCTCACTGTCAAATTCGGATTCCCCAATGGCAATGCTTAAGTCGCTGTCAGAGTCAATCAGAGTTATCTTCCAGGAAGATTCACTTCGACACCAACTTAGAAAGCAAGCTATGTTTGGTACTATATATTATTGATCTTATTGATCTTCCAAAATAAGTGATGTTTTGCTTGAATTCCAATTGGAACATAACAAACATCGTGTTGGTTCGCTTGTACCTTTGTATATAATTTTTTCCCTGTGACCAGACGAAAAGTAGCCGGCGGTAAAAGTTCAAGTAGCCGGCGGAACTCCGCCGGCCGCCGGCTTATTCTGAAACCCCTGAGCGTTGGTGTGGATACAATTAGATTCGGGACGCCAATAGTGTTAGCTGCAATTAAATATATATCATAATTAAGTAAATACACGTTATTATTTAACATAAAAACACGTCCTGTGATTACAGAGATAACCTGGAAGAATGGAAGAGACTGGCAGGAATAAGTGAAAACACTGAGCCTAAAAATGTGCCAATGAAAAGATTTGAAAACCTGATGCATGGCCGTAGGGACTCTTCGGATGAATATTCAGAATCAACGTCACAAAATAACATGCCTGATGTAGCGAATGAATAAAATTATTTGGTTAGTCGTAATCAATGATGTAATTTTTTAATCACATAATATATGTAAAATCTATACCCTGAGTTGTGCTCACTCTGCTTGTTTTAAGGTATTAAGAAGTTGCATACAAGATTGTATTATAATAGACAATTCCCATTGTAGACTAACTTTAAAACTAGGCAAGGAGATGCAACTAAATCACCACAGCTAGAAAGAGCATGCTAAAATTAGTAAATTTGCAAAGTTTGGTTGCGAAATGTTGTAAAATGCGGAAAGTATAGCCTTGCAAAGTTCGTAAATTTGGTATACTTTTGTTTTGCGTGCGGAAATTGCTGATTTTCGGACCAAATGTGGCAGCAATTTCCGCGCGCAATACAAAAGTATACAAAATTTGCGAACTTTGTGAGGCTATATATTTCCTCATTTTACAACATTTCGCAACCAAACTTTGTTATTTTACTAATGTTAGTATGCTCTTTCTGGCTGTGGTGATTTATTTCCATCTCCATGCCTATATAGTTTTAAAATTAGTCTATAATGGGAATTGTCTATTGTCTGGGACTGGGTTGTGAATTTTTTTACACTTGGCCCTCTAACATGACTCGATGCCTGCTGCGACCCTGCGATCTTGTCTTCTATTAAACATCATGTGAATTTATTTCGGTTTCAAGAGGTTACGACAGAGCTTTGTCATTCAGAATAGTTTTATTCAGGATTGAAATTTGGAAAAATGCTTTTTATGAATTATGGCTAGTGTAATTTTGGGATTGTAAATGAAACAAAAAATGTATTTTCCCGTTACGAAGAAAGCCTAGAAGATGCGAAAAGTTCCATTTCATTTGTACTCTATGATAAATTTCCATTGTATTGACAGCTTACATTGCCTTCTCACAGTCTAAACTTTCATAGCTTTCCAAGGATTCATTTATGGTCTTCAACGATGTTTTAATTCTGGTAGCATTCTTGAATATAATGGAAAATTACTTGGACGATCGTAATGAGTACAATACATGCTGTGCGGAAATATCTAGAAATCCGCTCGTCTATAGAATGTAACGTATACAGTTATTTTTTCTGCTAATGCTGTTTATCAATAAGTTGAAAATAGATATGGACAGGTACCAGTCCACTCATACTTTCGTTGCCTTAGAAACGAATATAACAGATGGATCCTGAATGACAAGTGAAATTAAACTCAGTGAATATCCTCTGTAGTTGTAAAACACCAGGACATCCAGAAATAAATCGGAATAAGTTTTTTTTATCTAAAACTGGTAAACTTATAATGGAGATGGAAGAGCCGGCGTGAGTAAACATTTTATTCTGAGGTAAATAATAGAGTACATATATAAATCATCTGTATATATGAATACATTCAATTATATGAATTGAATATAGATCTTCATTGAGTGCTGAGTGATATAAAATGGTTATTGCAATAATCATTATGTGTTATAAGCCTATCAATGCATGGCCATACCGTGTATATACTAAAGCCGTATTAATAACAAAGTTGGAAGTGGATATACACTCAAGTTAGTTTCCTTCAAACGAAAGTAGTATTGTTATCATATAGGACTGAAAAAATTTAAAAAAAAAGTTTATTAAGTTTTCAATGCTCTAAGACAATAGACTACTGACAACACACTCATGGCCACAATTCATTGCTGTTGGAAACAGCGACTCGTGTAAACATCATTGTATAAAACTGAAAACATTCAAATAAAATTAAAAACAAACTCGCGGCTGTGTGTGTGTGCAGTTCCGGCAAATGCTTTGTCGGCGAGGGTATTTGTGGTCACTTATATATAATCATATTATCAGCAGTAATTTGATATATGTCCTCGCGTAAAGCCTGCCTAACGTCCCGACAAAGGGCCCGTTCACTCAAAACGTCGAACTACTGTATGTATTTTTCATATATAGTTGTATCCCTATCAAAGGGAACATATATTTAACGTAGCATAATAAATTAATAACTCACATTCACTGCGAATGTAGCAGGAACATTTTTCAAACTTCTAGTAATTTTAAACAACTTTTGAACATACTGAAGAGCTTGAATAGCCTAACGGAAATCGACGAAGCAGAAAAAGTTAGTTGAACTTTACATCTCGTCGCCTGTATAATATCGTGTAAAGTGAAACTCGGAGTTGCGATTTTGCTTCAACAATAAATGTATATTTTTTGTATAAATTCACATTCGGAAATTTCATCTAAAAAAACATTCTACAATTTACAGTTATATCGAGTGCAGATGCCCCAAATTCTAATATTTTGTTAATTTCAATTTCTAAATCTCAATTTTCTTATTTTTTCCAAGTACATCCTTCAAGTATCAGCGGCGGTGAAACGATGAGTTCAAGAGATAAAGTGGACAAAAGTAAACAAGTGCAAGCCACGGCGGGAAAAACAACAAGCAAAAGCAGCAATGATGCCAAGTCGAATGTTACAAGCACCGCAAAAGAAACGAAAAGGGAAGAGAAAGATTTAACGAAGAAAAAGAATGAGGAAAGTGAGGACAACGACGAAGAGGATGATAATGTATGTACATTGAACTTTGTTATAAAATCCATTTTGTTTGTCCTCGAAAATTACTACTCTGCTCACGAATATAATTGTATTGCTCAGAACGTCGAGGAGTATTTTCATGTTTTTCAGACCGACATAAACGATTCCCACGCAAAACTTGTTTGTACATATGCAAACTAGATATTAGTTAAAGTTTAGATGTCTGGAATATTGGCGCGCACAGGGTTACCATTAAACTCATAACATGTTATACATATTCGAACAGGGCTAACGAAAGGATTCAAACTAACCTTTTGCATCGCTGGTGTAGATTCACCAAGAAACAAATCCACGATAAGAATATCCCAATCCGCTGCTTTACTGTGCTGCAATGTTCTTGAAATATAATAAAAAATATTTTAAATTTTTAATAGGCTGATGATACCGAAGAGGATGATGATGAAGAAGATGATGATGATGAAGAAGATGATGATGAAGAAGATGATGATGATGATGAAGAAGAAGAAGATACCAAAGCAGCTCAGAAAGGAACTAAAGCCAGTAAAACAGATGAAAGCAAAAGCAAGGATGCCAAAGAGAGTAAAGACACTAAAAGTACATCAAAAGATGTAGAGAAGGACAGTGATGATGATGATGATGATGATGATGATGATGATGATGATGATGATGATGAAGAAAATATCAAAGCAGCTCAGAAAGTAACTAAAACCAGCAAAACAGTTGAAAGCAAAGCCAAGGATTCCAAAGAGAGTAAAGACACTAAAAATACATCAAAGGATGTAGAGAAGGACAGTGATGATGATGATGATGATGATGATGATGATGATGATGATGATGATGATGATGATGATGATGACGATGACGATGACGATGATGATGATGATGATGATGATGATGATAAAGGAAAAACTAAAAAAACTTTGACCTCAAAAACCATAGACGATAGTGATGGCGATGATGACGATGATACTGAGGAAGACGATGGTGATGACAGTGATGGTACTCCAGCAACTAAAGGCACTAAAGCAAAGAAGGACGCCAGTGAAGTGGGAGATACAGATGAAGAAACGGAGAATGAAGATGAGGAAACGGAAGATGAGGAAACGGAAAAAGAGGAAACAGAAAAAGATGAGGACGCCGAGGTTTGTTTATCAGTTTTTTGATTAACCATAAGCCACAATCTAAACCGAATCAGTTCTACATGGTTATTCATTGAGATTCAGTAAAAGCTCCGGCACTTAACCAATTTCCCATGCGTAATACAAAATGAATGAAAAACGGCAAATTTCGCAAGGCTATATTATCCACATTTTACAACATTTCGCAACGAAACTTTGGAATATTACTAATTTTGTGATGCTCTTTCACGCTGTGATGAAATTATTGTCTAGATCAAAATTTTAGTTATAAGGGGAAAGGTCCATTGTTCCTATTCAATTTGTTCTGTTTTCTAGGAGGAAGACAAGGAAAGTGACGAAGACGACGACGACGACGACGACGACGACGATACGAGCGGTGATGAAACAGCAAGCAGTATTCCAAGTTTAAATGAAGATGATTCTCGCAAAGGAAGTGACGACGAAAGTTTGAATTCCTCACAACAACCAATGTTGAGACTTAGCGCAATGTCACATATCTCAGGTAATAATGAGCTTATATCGCTCTTGGAGCAATGGAGCTAACGCATAAATATGTTTAAATAATTTTTTTTTGAATAATAATAATCTTGAATGGTCTTTGCTAGTGTAGGTAGACTGGCAAAAATAAGAAAGCTTCAGATTGATAGGGATACAACTACCTGAAAAATACAAGGAGAACTTCGACATTTCGAGCGAAGGCCCTTGTTATTGTAAAACTGTTTATGTGTGATTATTTTGACATCAGAAAGAAAATGTGAAATGACAAACTTAAGCGGAAAAACTGCGAAGAAAACCTGATTCTGCCGTTTGCTGTTGTCCTCAAACGTGAAGTTTTAACTCCCAGTTGAATTAGTTGTACTATTCGTCCTAGGTATGTCAGATTTACTACCAGTGAAGGTTGAACAGGAAGAAGAGACGAAAGAAGATGACGAAAATAAAGTGGAAGAAGTAGAAGAAGGGAAGCCGGATGAAGAAAATAAAGAAGTTGATGAAAAGAAGGGTGATGAAAATGGCGAGGAAGTCAATGACGAGGAAATGGTAAGAATCAATATATCAAGAATAAAAACAACTGAGATTTACACAGTACAACTCAAGTTGTAAGCAAGTTGCATGCGACAGCTTTAGACAAACGTTGTGTAGTCTAAATCAGCCTTTAAACAATTACGACAGAACTAAATGAGCCGTACTCAGTATAATAGAATCAATTTAGGTTTCTGGCTGTAGTAACACTAGACCAATTAGCTGAATAAGGATTGGCCCTGCTATAGAACTATCCAGCACAAGGAAAGTAATATTTTGTATCATTTTAGCCTCAAGAAGAAGTGATTGAAAGTGATCGTTCGTTCTCGCCAGTCGAAGTGAGTCTTTCGGAATTCGACGACAAAGACAGCGATGTTTTCAACGAACGAACAGTAACGGAGAGAGAACTGAGTTCGAGACAAGCTGAGTCGCCTAGCGACCGCGCAGAGAGCACGCTTTCTCACGTGACGGTGAGAGACAAGATGCTGTTCATCCGAGGCGCATACGAGAACGATGAAGGCGCATTGACAAGCGAACCAGAATTTAGGAAAACTCAAAATGCCAAATCGCGCGAAATAATGCGAAAAAATAAACATCGAATTTGGTATGAAATACCAGAAACTTCTGACGAGGAAGGGGGACCTAAGAGCGCGAAAACACGCAAGAAAACGCTGGAAAAACGCCGCACGGAATTGCGCGCACGTTCACGTAAGAAACGCAGCAGTGCAAGTGCAGCACGCAGCGCAAATAAGAGTGCGACGCGGACACGTAAAACGAAACCGACACGCAAACGCGCACGAGCGCAAGCCACAAGCACGAGTATCGTATTGATAGAACGCACAGAACAGACTTTTGAGGAGTGTAATAGCAGCGGGGAGAGTATAAGACCTCTCGAGAGTTCCATGAGTATACGCATTGTCGAGGATAGATACGATGTTTTTGAAGATTTCTCAGACTCGAGGTCGACGGTGGATCCAGACAGTTCAGGTGAGAGTGGAGGGATAAGACGGAAACAGACGCCAGACCTTGAGAGCGAGGAAGAAGTGAAGCCAAAGAAACGACGTAAAACAAAGACGAAAAATAATAACAAAGAGAAAGATAAGGAGGATGTTAAGGAACGTGTCAAGGAAAATGTCAAGGGAAATGCAAAGGGTACAGGACAGAAGAAAACACAACAAGAGAAAGAAGAAGAGATGTCGAATAAAGAGGTAAAGGAGAACAAAAACAAAAATCAAGTTTCTGAGTGCTTTCAGATCGCAGGTTTTCGCAAGATATGATCTTGGACGGTCAGTGTAAGACAGCTAGTTTATAACAGCATATAGCTATCCGTACAGAAAAATCAGTTTATATAACCAAGTTTTTATGTTCTTTACCGGACTGTGAGAACAGTTTAGGACAGATAGAGCTATACAGGAAATTGATTTTGTGTTTTCAGGATGACATAGTCGAAGTTAAACCTAAGAAGAAAAAGAAGAAACAAGAGGATAAGGAGGTACAGGACGTGAACCAAGAGGATAACGAATTACACGAGATAACAAAAGTGGATAACGAAGTACACGAGATGACAAAAGAGGATAACGAAGTGCACGAGATGACAAAAGAGAGTAATGAAGTACTCGATGACAAACCTGATGATGAGAACCAGATAGATAAAGATGAACATGGCGGGAACGAAAACGAACATCCCACAAGAGATATGAGCGGAAACGAGGTAGGTTATGGTTAAAATTTGATGTCTTACGGACGCCAAATATGCAAATGAAAGAAACAAATAACATTGAGTGAAACCTGACTCTAAAACAACTTTCACCTAAATGTGAAGTGTTTAAACATATGGTTCAGTGGTTAAGGTTCATGTTTGCTTTAAGGGTCTTCGGTTTGCTTCTTTTATCTGTATACAAACTTAAACTGCTGTGCATATTGCAGGTGGACGAGCCCGATATCAAAGATAGAGGTGATAGCGGTATATCGCGAAGCACGCGCAGTTCAAGTACGCCTTCCCGTCATGCATCATCAAAATGGGCATACCGCACTACAAACTTGCACCCAGGCTCAGAGACGGAGGGTTCAGAGCGGCCTTCGCCAGTGAGAAAGAGACCTAGTCTGAAGTTCAAACAAATTCCTCCCAAGAAGAAGAGTAAAGAACTGCCTGTCCTACGAGGGATTCCGAGGGTTATACGAAGAGTAAATACGGAGACGATGCTTATGGCTGGTAGGTAATGCAATGTGTTTTTAAAAGACAATTAAGTATCTATCTTTCCCTAATAGTAAAATAAATTGACTTCGCTCAATGCTTTGCCAAATTGCGATTTTTATTGTTCCGCGTATTTTTCTGGCCACGTCCGCACTCCGCGTTTCCAACTTTCCTTAATTCCATGACCCGCTGCTAGTCACTAGTCACTAGTCTCCTCCGCGATAAAATTTAAATTACCGCGGTTACCATAGCAACGCCTAGCAACAAATGCAGGTGACACGTGACGTAAGTCAACAGATGTCAACAAGGCTACAAATGTGGACGGTTTGAAGTTATTTTCCTCTGAAAATAATGAAACGTTCTGCTTGAAATGGTAGTAAATGTCCCGTAAACTTTTATGCGATGAGTGTGGCGGTACAAGCGCATCAAACGCCTGCGAAATTTGGTGTGGATACGGCACAGTTTGAGGAAATAATCGCGCCGAAAGACGATCGTGTTTCTACACAGGCATCTTCTAGCAAAATGAATAAAGGTTCGGAAACTGAAACACAATCAAATAAAGAAGGGAATAAAAAATCGCAAAAGAAAGACTCCAAGGATCATTCTTCTTCTGAAGAAGACAGCTATGGCGATGATTTTGAGAGCGATGCGGGCGAAAGTCCTCGGAAATCTGTCTTGAAAAACACAGCTCGAAATAGCCCGAGTCCAAGACGATATTCGAGCCGTAATACTAGCCGCTCGCCTGAAACAACTCGTGCTAAATCGCCGAGTATTATATCACCTCGTTCAAGCAAAAAAGGGAAAAGAAGAAAACGATTTAAGCCTTACGAATCTCCTCGAAGTTTGAGTCCAGGTATCTTGGTTACTAGTTTGTCTAAACAAAAAACAACGCAACCACTTCAAAGTGAAGGGAAAAGTTTACTATACCTGTATAACGCTGAAGGCTTTTATTTAATGCGCTAATCTTTGCTGTACAAAAGTGATTAGAGTTGTAGTGTATTGTACAGTTATAATAGGTCGGATTAAGCATCATCCAATTACCATTGCATGATTTTTGTATTGTTTGTGTTTTATTTGGAAATTACTTGAAGCACACTAGGGAGGGCAACCAATCCCTGTGAATAACTTTTGAAAACCTTGGAATGATAGCTGAATAACTGTGTAACAAAGCTGTAACAATAATTTTTCAACCATGAAAGCATTGATCAGTAGGCTATATATTAATCTACATATTACATATTCCACTAAAAACAAGTCATATTGAGTCACTTGAGCGCAATTTTATTGTTTAATTAATATGTTTGTACTAATATACAGAGTGTATAAAAAAAAAACTGAACCCTTTCAAATTCAAATTGTAGTAATTGTATTGTAGTAATTTGACAGCTCTAATTGCCTTGAATTAATGGTTGGGTAAGAACACAAGGAATACTGTATTTCTTTTAAATTTTCTAATTTGTATTTCTTTGAGTTTTGTCCCATGAGTACAAGACCTAGTGTTCTTATCCAACCATTAATTTAAAGCAATTAGAGCTGTCAAATTACTACAATGAAAGGGTTCAGTTTTTTTTTTAAAGGAGGGCTCAGATTGGATTATTTGGGCCATCCTTGTTAGTTGAGTGTTACTAGAGGTGTTTGTTCAATTAAATAACCTGCAGTGTACATATTGACATACTTTGTCTCATGTGGTCTCATCAGGAGGTTAGGGCCTTTGCTTAAAGTGTTGAAATCTTAAAGACATTTCTTACATGCAAAATTATAATCAGAAAACTAGATATTGCAAGAATTGAACTCTTAAACTTGGGTGACAGGGATGAAAGAAACATGTATAGTAATGATGTTACCACCACTACAAATGTTTCTTAGGAATTAGGACACTATATAATTATTCAACTGTGGAATGCTAATTAGTTGCTTATTTTCAGCCACTTCCAGAATGCCGCCTGAGAAGAATTGGGGAAAGCCAAAGAACCGCTCGGCAAATGTCAAAGCTTCCAGAAATACCAGAATAGACCACACGGTCGTGGACAGAGTGCTGTCGGCGAATCGACACAAAGTGACAAAACTTGAAAGCAGACTGAGTCAACTTATTAAAGAACTAACGAAGGAACGAGAAGAGAACAAAACGCTGCGACTTATACAACACAGACAGGAAAAGAAATTGGAAAAAGTTATTGGGGAAGAAGCAGAGTTGCCACAGTTACTCGTGAAACATACTGCGGAAGTTAAGAGCTTACGCGAGAGAATACGCAAGCTGCAAGACACCTCGTATAACAAAGATGAGAAAATAGGTGAACAGGATAAGGCGATATTAAAATTAAAAGATAAATGTAAGTATTATAGAGAACTATGTGAAAAGGAAGAATTGACAGAGAAAGCTGATCTGGAGAAGAATCTTTCAAAAGCAGAAGAAAACTTGAAGAAAAGAGATGAAGAAATTTCAGTAAGTTTTTGCCATCAAATTTTACTGGCATTATGTCAGAGTACTTTTAAAAATAGAACAGTGACCTAACAGATTCTTTTCTGTCATTCAATAACAAGAGGCAGAGAGACAAGCTAGTGCTTTTCTTATAAAGTTGTGTTATATGCTTATTACCTAAAATTTAGATAATATATGCATATTGCCTATATAAAATTGTCATTTTCAACACAAAAATTGACCTTAGTAGGGTGACTTTTAGTTAGTAAAGTGCAAACTAAGGGACGTCCCCACTGCTCCAAATTCCTGGGGTGGGGGCGGGCGGTTCCCACACTTTCCTCAGACTATATATTTATAGAGATTTTGTTCATAAAATAGACATTTTAGTATGCAGCAGCTGTAGCCACAAGATTTATACAGTAATTTAAATGTAACTAAAAAGGTATGAAGAAACCAATCTTACTTTGTTTTCTCACCAAATTACTTTTTAGAAACTGCAGAGAATGCTGAATCTGAAAGAGAAAACTCATTCAAGACACTTGAAGGAGCACAAGGTTGAACTACGGGCGGCCCAGCAAAGATTGCAATTATTGGAGGAAAATTGTAACAATCTGCAAGGGAAGCTTCGGGTGTGTGTTTTATTAAAATACTTGTTTACATTTATTGGAATTTTTTTAACCAGCAATATTTTATCGTAGAGTACTACCTATACTAAAAACCCATATTTAACACATTTGTTTAGAATATGGTACATAAAAGACATAAATTTCGATTCAGAGTATTTGGTCAGAATTTTTCCCGCCAATACTTACAGTTGCCAGAGCGGTGTTCAACTCTTGTTTACTTTGCAATTTATTGATAAAATTGTCTCATGGTAATCACTTTTAGACTCTTCTTAACCTTCATATCCTTTAAAAATACCCAAAGATAGTTTCTCTTCACATATTAAGCGCGTTTATAGGCTTTAAAATCCTCATTTGTTGGACTTTAAAACTTCGAACATTCAAAATTTTTGAATTTATTGACTCAGCGCATGCTCAGAACCAAACACCTTTAATTTTAAAAGTAGCCAAAAACAGTTGCCAAAAACTACCAAAATAGACCAAACTCAGAGGACCAAACTATATTTGTGTAAAATCGGGCCGTGGTGGTTCTATTTTTTTGTCGCATGTGAAACCTTTACTGATCTCTTACTTTTTCGTAGGTGAGAGAAAAACAACTGGACTACACCAACATCTACCAACGACAAATCGTTTTGAAGGAAAAAGGTCAGGTACCTCCGGATTCCCCGCCTAAAATAGCCGCCTTGCCTTCGCCTAAACGTACGAAACCGAAAGGCAAAAATAACACAAACGCTAACCAAACGAAAGAAAATAAAGCGAAAGAAACTATTAATAATGCTGGCGGTAAGCACAATGACGATGAATCTAGTAAAAAGCCTAATTCTGTTTTCCTGACTGCACAAAGTGACAAGGATAGTGGGTCGGATAGAGATATTAATAAAAACAAACAAATGAATGATTTGTTGTCTATTACGGATGGGAAAAATGGTAGCAATGGCGCTATGGTTAATGGGAATAATGGAGTTTCTGAAGATGAGTTGAACAACAGTGAAAGACGTCGAAGGGAAGAATTTGAAAGGAATTTGAGAGAAGAAGATGAAAGATTGAAAAAAGAGAAAGGAGAAATGGAGCGAAGGTTGAAGGAGATCCAGGAAAGAGAGGAACGCGAGAAAACGGAAAGAGAAGCGAAATGGCGCGAGGACTCGGCCAGAAGGGCCAGGGAAGCTGAGGAGAGACAATTGGCGTCTGCCAGGAGGCGGGAGGAGGAGAGGCGGAAAGAGGAGGAACGGATAGCGGAGGACAGAAGACGGGAGGACGACAAAAGACGGGAGGACGACAGAAAACGGGAGGAGGAACGGAGGGAGAAGGAGAAGAAAGCATTTCAGAAAGACGACAGCTTTTTCGAAGATGAAGAATCACGACGGAAGAAAGACGCTCTACTCGCCAGGTATTCTATTTATTTATTTATTTATTTACTTTTCCACTTATGGGGACACACCGGAAACTACTAGAGTAGGTACGCGTCAATGTGTTTTTGTTCACAACATGTTCGAGTGCTCAATATGATATAGAGAAACTGTAGCTTTCTTCAGAGTTGCCATGACCTACAGCCTGTTCACCTTTTACTTTAAAGAACTTCTAGCATACCATAAGCATAATAAAGATTTCTTCATATCATACACAAGTAAAAAGAAAGGGTATTTCACAAGTTCCAAGCAGATTATAAGTTATTAGTTGAATAAGATTACTTATAAACGACAAGAGATGTCTTTAACATTGATTTTAATTCCTCTCATAGATTAAAAGCCATGGACAGCGACAAAGCATCGGACGAAGACCCGCAAAAGTTTGAAAACAAAAAATCTCCCAGAGGTGACGATTTCTGGAAACCTCAGGCGTCGAAGAGTTACGAGGCGAGAAAAGCAGATCAGAACCTACACAACGGTCTACCTGCAATACCTCGAGAAAATAAAGTCATCTCACCCACCGAGTCTGTGAAGAGCGACCCGGATGGCGTGTTTGGAGTACCTCGCCACAAACCGGCTTTACTTGGTCGAGGTGGTTTGACCAAGAAGAAAGATAACCAGTTTAGCTGGTTGGATGACAATAAAAAACCTGCTGCAAACAAGAACAAGGCAAAACCTGATGATGGTTTTAATTTTGGTGACTATTCACCAAGCGTGAACGATAATAAGAAAAAGTCCGATGACATTTTTGATATGGGGCTATCACGAAGGGCGGGACAGGGACGCCGCCGTGAAGCCGGGTTGGGGGATAACGGATTTAACTTTGGAGAGAGGCGGGGAAGTGGGGGTATTGAGAAAACGAAACCTCAGAACAATTCCCTCGGGTTTTTATCCGATGATTTTGGGAGCAAAAGAGGCGGAGAACAATCTAGTGGAGGTCCGGGGAATAAGTTGGACCCATTGCTGCCTCGGAGGCGAGCAACACAAGAGAGAAACGGTCCCACGGCCATTTCAAGCGCATTCGACGATGATTTGGATATTGAGGAATTTACTTTGTAATTTAAATATTATTAATATTGTACAGCTATATTCAACAGGTGGGTTTCACTAAGGGTGACATGCTGTTCAACTGTAAGTAAAGACAGTTAATTAGAGTGACTGAATTGTTTGCTTATGTCGATATCAGCCATGCAGTGAGGAGTCTATCACTTTTTCACTAGCGCTTGATCGTGGGGGTGGGGTTACCTAGCCAGAGCGCCACATCTGACCGCACAGTCCAGTTTTACCTCCATGCTACTCATACGCTCAGTTGGCGAAGAATCAAACCTGTGACCTTTAGATCTGCAAATGAATATGCTGCGCCATGTATTGGTACTGTATGACAAATACATGTTATAGAAGCATTTAGCATCATTTGCTAGCTAACATAGTTTTGTTTTGAACACCATGTGTCGCAGAATATAAAATCCTTAATGGAACCTACCTAAATAAGGCTAAGTTGACTTACATTAAGTGAATTTAACTTTAACAGTTGTATTTTAATAATATATATCATATTTAGTCGTCTTTTATATCTTCGTATGTTTTCATGCACCAAATAAAAAGCACATTGAATGTATACTTTAATGGTTGCAGTGCATTTAAATCTTCTGCCGCTAAAGTCTGTGTTAATAGTACAATAGCACATCAATAAACGCACTTAAAATAAATTCAAGAAACTTATTAAAGTAATTAAACCGAAAGTGAAAAGAGTTCGTCGAGTTTCCCCTGGAAGGAAAACATATTCACTTTTTTCACAACTAATTTATAACACTTCTTATCTAAATTTTCTTTACCATAATCTTTCGCTGAATCTTTTGCGTTGCGAAGTCATAAAATAACAACCCACTCACAATCGAGTATAATAAAAATCCTTTACAAAGTTTTTATTTTCTATTCAAGAAGTTTTCCAAATGTGAAAGTGGGTTTCAGGTAAGTCTTCCGCAGCAGCAGATCGTGGGAAACGTTAGAACAAGTTGTTCCAACAACTTGCGATCATCCTGCAATTGAACAATGTGTCAACAAGTTGGGAGTGACAACCTTGTAGCAACTTGATAAAATAACTGTTGCGAACACATCTTGTTGAGAAGTTGTGAGATTTTTACGTGTGTTTTGCTATAGGATTACGGCGGATTAGGAGACCGACATTACTCCCCGACCAAACATTGAAGTCGGAGGGGGCTGCATCTACCCCTCCCCCGTACACCCTGACTGCTAGTAAACACAATGAAAAGAATCAACATCAATTTCGCACTCTAATAGCTGACCACAATCTGCTGCACAATAAGTACTTGGTGAAACCCGTTTATAAATAAAAAAAACCCATTGCTAGTGGTCATTGCTTGACATTCTTAGTGGTCTTTCTCATTCGCCTAGAAGGCCAACCCTTTTCCCCACCCAATAAATTAATATCATAAATAACATTAAAATTCACGTCTTTTCTGCTGTCCAGGACTGATTCTATAACACTCTCTTCAATGTCCTCAAAATACTTTACCGAGGTGTACCCATCCCGTACCGACCGGCATAAAGTCACCATACCGGGGGTCGGGTAACTCTGTGTTCGCAACATACGCCGTACTCGTTTGAGACGCAGGAGTAATTCATTTTCTCCTGGTGAATGCTGGGTAACAATTGTTGTGTTGGGCTCATTAGCTCCATGACATAATTGAAAACCATTCGCTTGGTACGAACGCGGTGACGTTTGCATACAAAACCCTAGGTCTGCGCATGCGCGTATTTGGGGGACCGTTAAATCTATGAAATACTCAATGAGCTTTTCCAGTCGCTGCTGTCGAATGCTTCTGCTCATCGCACAAAAAATCCCTTTCTCCAAGTAGCTTTTGACCACGCGGGTTATATCAATGGATAACGCCTTACTTTTAGGGTTTCGTGGAGTAACACATGACACAGAAGCCTCTTCGCTTGATTTACAATGTTTGGTTATCAACGCTAATATCACTTGCATAAAACGATTAGCAATTCCTTCATGCGCTGTAAGTTCAGGACAGAAAACCTCGTTCATTAAATCATCTATTTCTTCCACTTCATCCCAAGGAATGCCAGCATCCACCAAGCGATGTCCTCTTAAAACACAACCAAAAAAATCTTCGTCGATATCGAGTAGTAAGGATTCTCCCTCTCCAACAAGCTGGCCGAGTTTTAGTTTGTTCAAAGCATTGTAGTCTACAATCTGTTGATATACCATATTCCCTTTAATATCACAATCCTTCGGCTCAATGTCGCTTCCGTCATAGTCCTCATCCTCAGAAAACATGGTTCGGTTAACGAACTGACATTCTTGTCTGGTTTTGCCGTCTTTGCTGTACTGGCATTCACAAAAATGTTGCTCATTGTCAGGTATGTCAAAAGTAGTTACGCCTCCTCCATATTTTACGCTAATATCGTCCCCTTCGTGCGTGTCTTCGTCCCAAGAAGGCCAGACCCATATGACTTTCTTGAACAACCCCGACATAACCGCTGCCTGAAAATAAGTAAAACATTACATGGAGGGTATAGGTTCGTCATTCATTGTAGGCCCCGTTTACACGAGCTACAAAGTCAAGCTGGGGGGGGGGGGTGCTCTGGTGCAGAGTTGTGTCGGTCATGTGTGCCGCCCGCCCATCAACATACTGTAGTTGAATTGTAATTGTTGTTCACAGATCGCTTATCATCACGTTATTGCTCAAATTACTGTATCTCATTTTGTCTCTAATATTTTTTGCTTCATATCATAAAAAATAGCAGTAAATCGATCCCTGGCAAAGAGTGCAAAAAGTTTGATCAGTATAATTATCTTTATTGCAATAAATTATTATTATTAATTTTTTTAAAGATGCGGTAAAGTCCGTTCTGCGCATATATTCTGCGCATCAAAACATTCCATCAGTGGGGGAGCAACCTTTGGAATGTTGTTAATATTTCGCTCTTTCCGAACTTTCTTGAATTGAATCTCTAGTCTGTATTCATTTACAAGCATAACGAACCAGAAAAGTGTTAAAAATTCAGTATAATATATATCTAATCATATTTTACAACTGTAGCAGTGAGTCCAAATGTAAACAAAGCGTTTGTTTACATTACGGACTTTACATCACCTTTAATTTAACAACTTTAATTTGGACAATTATATCAATAATTATATCAGTAATTATATTGACCTGAATAAAAACGTCGTTGCTTTGCATCATAGCTTTTACTTCACGATTATTTTTTGGCCATCGAAATACAGGATAGTCGTCTACCATCTCAGGAGGCGCCATGTCACTGTGCGCATCTATGTGCAGCTGGAATAAAATACAAGTTAATATTAAACTGACAAAATATAACAGCATTCTAATTATCATAATTCGCGAATTGATACTCATTTACAGTTGAAGGCTTTTTATGCTTTTATACATAGAAATTTCGAGCGAGAGATTAGATATATTTCAAACACTCATTAATAATTCATGAAGCAATTATCCAATCTTGAGTAAGAAATTAGTCACGTGCATACGTCTTTATACCAGCTAAAAAACACTTTAACCAAAGACCGTTGTTATGCAAACTATATAAAGATTTTTATATAAAGATTTTTATACAGGGTGTATAAAAAAAAGGAGACCTTTAGAAATCAAGCATATTGTTAAAATTTGAATGCCTTTTCAATTGCACATACGCTGAACCGTGGTGCGTGAAATATTGATGGAGTGCTTATATTAGAAAAGGAGACCTTTAGAAATCAACCATTGTTATAATTTGAATCCTGGAGCACTTTGCTAAGCCCACGAGTGCGTAGCATGCGATTTACGTACAGTATGCATGGCAGATTGTTCCCAGGAGCAGACAATCTTTTGTTTAAACCTTATTTCAATTTCTAAAGGTCTCTTTTTTCTAATATATGCACCATCAATATTACACGCACTACGGTTCAGCATATGTGCAATAGAAAAGGCATTCAAATTTTAACAATATGCTTGATTTCTAAAGGTCTCCTTTTTTTATACACCCTGTATAAAGATGTGACTATGCAAACGTTTTTGAAGCCATTTAAAAAACTCGCAGGTCGTGTTTTATTAGGTCTAAAGCCACTCGCGCTGCGCGCTCGTGTCTTTAAACCTAATAAAACACTCCTGCTCGTTTATTAAACAGTACAAAGTTCAGACTTAAACAGGAGCAGTTGCGACTATAGAGTATAGGCTAGCCTGCGAGCAGGCTTTCTGGGTGAAAATAGACCCTCTGACAGGAATGGAACCTACGGCCCTGCGACGCTCGACAAGCGATTCCGGAATCGCAGCACCGCAAGATCGATTCCTGCCAGAGGATCTTACAGTTGCATCGTTGCAGTTCTGTCGAGCGAGAGATATCTTATTTTATTTTATTTTACAATCTTTGTCAAATAAATGACAGGTTATACCCACAGAGCAGAACACTCCTTTACGGGTAACCTTAACTATTTATACAGAATACATATAAGTGATAATTATTAACAACACGATTTAACAGAGAGACTAGACAAGGGACGACATGAATGGCATTTAATACAGATTGTTTTGAAAGTTTGTGGAACACCAATGTCATAGATTTCTTCAGACATTTTCTGATAGTGCATGACTAAAGAGATTAATTTAAATTGATTAATAGAGAGATTTGATTGACGTAAAACTGATGGTAAACAGTTAAATGTCCTAGAAGATCTGCAATAAAAACTGTTTTGAAATGTTAATGTATTTGCACAGGGAATATGTAATGTATTTGAGCTGTTCCACTGTTTTCCCTGGTCACGCGACAAGTTGTCTTTATTTGGATATACGAATGTCACCAACAACTCAAATAGGATGAGACAGACGATAGACATTCAAAAGGGATGTCTACGGTCCGCTCGTGGGATGAAACAAGCATTTTGTACAGATAAATGATATCAAGATATTCATACCAGTATACGACAGTGGTAACAGACCAGTTTTTATGAGTCTCTCTTTGCATGGTATTCCCGACATGAATGGTAATGATAGAATATATCTGGTTGCGCGGCGTTGAACGTTTTCAATTTGAAGTATCAGTGATACCGATTGTGGTGACCAGACTTGTGTACAATATCTTGCGGACGAATTTGGGTCCGGTCTGAAATTCGGCCGTTTCGGCCGTGTAAACACACGAGAACCACGGAACCGGACGAATTTGAGAGCCCCTAACAGGACGAATTCGCGTGTAAACAGGCGAAAAAGGGACGAATTTCAGACCGGTCCCAAATTCGCCGGTACCGTGTAAACGGGGTGATTCAACGTACCAACACATTTCCTGATTTTGGTATTTTGCCTTTGTTTGCAGCATCAAACCAATATTCCAAAACTAAAACATTAAATTAAAAGAAAATATTTACATATGATTGACAGCAAGGTAATTGCTATTTGACCAAGCACCAGTTGAGAACAATTGTGGCTAACGCTTCAGTCATGCACATCCCCTCCTATACCTCATTTTGTCTTTCATTTTCTAAGCGCGGTCTTCAGAAAATGTGCCTCTGAATTAGGTGATTGGCCAGTGCTAGCCTGCGTGGCAGTCGCTTAAACTATTTTATTGAAGGTTTTGAGGACCATTTGTTCAAAAATCATGAAAACCTTCAATAAAATAAAGCGAGTGCTACGCAGGCTAGCCCAGTGCCATTGTCTGATTATAATTAAGCCTGGTTCACATTCATCGTAAACATCGGCGATGCCCATTGTCGGTGGTCATTGATGCATAAAATGTTTTGTGCATTTTCTTCTTCGTTGCTCACAGACAATGGATCGTACATCGTGTATTCTGCTACGGTAAAACGAGGATAACTCGAGTTAAGCCCTGGGCAAACTAGGAAACATTGTTGCGGAAACATTTAAATTTTAGTGTACGTCTGAAGGTGTTTCGAGTTAAGCCAAAACGTCACTTTCAATAAACGTTCATACACACATTTGTGTCTACGGTTTCCTGGCTGGGACAAATTCACTCATGAATATAAAGAAAACAGATAACAAAGATTGCGGGTCTCATGCACTCGCATCCTCGTTTTATCCGGCCTTTACCATGATAGCCCAGGGGAAACTAGCCTGCTACCTTTGGGAGTCTGCGACTGCGCGCAGGCTAAGGGGAAACAGTTAACTATCTTGTAATATTCGTCACGTGACAGGCTATTAAGTTGAAATGTGTGCTGACAACCAAATCTAATGAAAATATTATCATAGATTGGAAATGCGTTATCACAATATTTAATCATGCGAGCCAATTTTGCATTTAATGAATGACCATCTTTGGGCCCTTATTCACGAAAATATTGCATAGTTCGTGCAGTATTAAATATTGCCAAGTACGTTTGTGGGTCAACAGCTGGGTTAACCGCAGTGAAAGTCGTATTCTTTCAGGAATTAAAAGCATAACTCCGTCAGTACATGCCCACGCAGTAATTAGCTACTATTAATTTATTATTGATAAATTTTAACTAAAAATAAGCTAGCAGAGCATAACGAGTAACGTCTCTCCTAAAATATCCGAATTTTTAGTAGAAACAGCTAGTCAAAAAGTATTGAAAAGCTGGAAAGCATCAGAGCTGTGAATGTATAGATGGGTTTATAGGTGTGCAAGGTCAGTCAGTATATGACAGGATGGTTATCTGCATGATTTCATAATATGCAGTATTTTTTATATTCGGAGACAAATAAATGTAGTGTTGCATTTTGCCAGTGTTACATTTCCTCAAGGTTCATCACTATTTCTGCTGCTCAGTATTCAGTAACAGCATGCGCAGCATTTTAATATATACATATACAATACTCTTTAAAAGCATTTTGCCTTTTGAAATCTGTCGGGGGCATCAGACAAAACACGTTTCAATTTTAATTTTGCTAAAAGATACATAACTTCAACAAACCTTCGTGGTGTTCTTCCACTACAACTAAGTCGACTTGAGACTTCTTCGGATAAGTTTTCTTTGCATTTCTTGAGTTTATAAAATCCGCGTTCTTTACAGTTGTGTTTGAATTGTTGATGAGGAAATATATGAATATCACTGAGACAAATACAAAGACAGCAAGCAAACGCGAGGTGGCACGTCTGCCCCCAAACATTTCGATACGATGAAATTATGATCGATATGATGAGGTTCGCAGACTAATGAGACTATAGTCTATGGCAGGAACTTCGGACTGAATGATGGCTCAATGTCTCCGTTTGTAAAGTATTAATATTCGCAAATTACACGCCATACCACCTGTTTATACACCCACTTCTGTTTGTAGACTACGTGTTGCACTGAGCATGATTTTCAGTAAATAATAATATACAGTTTGTAAATCGGTCATTCAAAGTCTTTAATCATTTTGCTGCAGGAAGTACTTAGCATTGTAATAAGATAGGATCGTAAGTTTATATTCGCCCGACGTCAGCGGATGTGGCAAACCAACAAATTCTGAAGTGCGGGATTTCGTATTAAATTTTGAAGCAAATTTTCCCCGCAAGAAAATATAAAAAAACATTGTATGCAGTGCGGGCAGAGAGATATTTTAATTGAAAACGATCTAGACAATAGTCTACATTTTTTATTGTTGCTTTTTATAACTACTTTTAGCTGCCTTTACTGATGTTTTTATATGAAATATCGAAAGATATAATACAGTACTTTGAATGTTGCATGACGTTCGGTGTATATACGTGGTCCAATATTCACGAATTGCTTAAACTATCAAACTCCTTGAAAAATGAACGATCAAACTCACGCCTGGATCAAACTACTTAAAAATTTCGACGTTTCAAATGAAGACCCTTCGTATGGGAGATAACAGCGAGACGACAGTTTTTGCTTGAATCGTTGAAAGTGCTTTATATTTTTCAGGTAGTTTGATATTTCAATCATGCATGCGAATATCAAGGCAGATGAGAAGACGGAACTAAGGGGAACTGAAGTGTTCTATATTCAAACTAATAAAGAAAGACTACAAGCAGGCCCTTCATCCCTTGTTGACATCACAAAGAAATATATTGGCTCGATACTAAATAATATGTAGATACAAAATTTGACCTAGTAAAAAAAAGCTGTCGTGGTTTGTGTCTGAAGGCCATTGGTCTTCGTTCGGAACGTCGAGGCATTTTAACATTTTAACAGCTGTATATTCTAAGTATTTGGTAGATCAAATTCATTGATTCCAGTATACATAATTTGCTATCTACTACCTAGCCAATATATTCTTGCAATAAATTAAACTGTAGCCCCTTACAGTAAGATATGCGGAAAACATCAGTTCCTACAAACTTTGACACGAACATGGTTAAAATCTAACCAAGAATTTGGAAATCAACCAAATTGGAAATCAATATTCTTTTAATCATTGGCATCAGTGTTAATTTTTCTTGCTTCTACCATATACAGGGTGTACAGGGTGTATCAAAAAAAGCGCAACCTCGGAATTTCCCAAGAAATCGACATTGTTTTAAAGACAAAAGATTTAAGGCGCCTGGGAATTTAAAATAGCATAACTGTCAAAATTACTGCACACGCGAGTGCATAAAGCAAAATTTATGCATTTATTTAATGCACAACAACAGTAATATGATCTATTAGCAATTCGATTTCAATTCCCAGGGGCCTAAAATCTTTTATGCTTAAGAATTGCAAAGTGATTTCTTAGGAAATTCCGAGGTTGCGTTTTTATTGATACACCCTGTATATTATATGCATTCACTCAATTTCAATTCCACATGACCATGTACAGAAGAGTCACAGTTTCCAACTAGCTCGCTGGTACAAAGTCGTTTCAAATAATATTCATAAATCTTTAGTTGTCTATTGTTATTAGTTGTTAGTAAAATGAAGAATTTTTAATACCTACAGTAACTATTAAGAGATTGCAGCGTTTCTTAAAGATGACGTAATTTTACCAAGTTTTGTTGACATTGAACTTCCTTTATACTCCGCGATTCCATCTTCTGATGTTAAAAGCTCAGGCTGAAATAGCAAGATGATAAATGGTGAGTAATGTTCTGAATGGATTAGTGGTTATTAAAATACAAATCCACCACGTCCGTTAGTCCTGGCCAGGGATTGAAATTTTAAAATTCCTTAATCGCCCAAGTGGCTAGGTCTCAAGTATTCTCTTTGCATATAAATAGCATAAAAAGAAGAATGAAATGCTTGATCACTAAGATATTCTCTAAGGGCTCTAGAAAATTTTCCCAGTCGCCACGAGGGCCACTATTGGTCGCCAAATGAAAACCTTATTTCAACCTCTGCAATGTCCTGACACAGATATTGGGTGGAAACATATTATTACTATTATTATTATCATCTTCATACTTATCCAGGGTACCCACATCACCGAAGTGTTTTTCAGTGGGGTCCTGTAACTTTAAATTACAGTATATTAATTCAATATTTAGTCATGCACTATTTACAGCAACACATATATACAATATAATTATTTAAGAGTATTAATAAAGTCTGATTTCCACTCCAATCGAAACGAAACACAACGCACGTCTTTGTTTCAAGGGCATCTAACTCAATCTGAATGCTCACGAAACAAATACATACGCTAGCTGTACTACAATCGTTTGTTGAATAATTCTCGCATTATTGCAAAATTAATGTGCATTGACAAAATAAACTTGGTTATCACCTCTCCCCAAGTTCAATGTTGTAAACAACCCCGAAACAATTTTTTTGAATTTGCCATGACACGAGCTCAACATTGACTTAGGGGAGTGGGGGTTTAAGAAGCACTATGTAATTTTACAGGCTAGGCAAACCACAAACGGTTGGCAATGTCATCTAAGCTAGCAGATGGCAGGATGTTGTTTAACTTGTTTTCCTGTCGGCAAAAGTCTGGCATGGATATGGTGGTGTACTACTTTCCTCTAATTATAGCGAGTGTCGCTAAATTCGGTCAACTTAATAAACTCTGGTTTCCTCCGGTAATATAACACTGACATGGCATTTTGCATCATAGCGCTTGTGTAAGAAAGCAAAAAACTTTAAAAATCTTATGTTTTGTCATATGCGTTAAAGATTACCACAAACTGATACAAACACAGTTTTTAGTCCAGTCCCCCCCCCCCCCCCCCCCGGCAATCTCCATGTTGCCAAAAACGTCACTTGCGTAAGCTCCTTAATAAGAGATGCTTCTTCCTGCACCTCTAGGGCAACCGATTTTTAGAACGGATTATCCACTAAAATATCATTAACTTCTTTATTACAGGTACCTGTAAAGATTCAAATATTTTCCTTTTGGGATTAAGTTGTGCGTCAGGTTCTAAAAATTTGAAAACATTTTTCGTCAGTTAAGAGGTTAAACCTTCTTCAACACCCTCCAAAAAATTTAAGACTACGTTTTGAAGACCATTTTTCCGCAAATATTTCCTTTAGGGAACAGATTTTCGACAGCAGTTTAAACAGACTATTATGTGACAAACCTCCAAGTTTGTCGTGTTCATACCCCTCCACAGTTACTCGGTCACCAGGTTTACTGTCTGCTGGGGGATCCAACGGTACGATTTCACGTTTATCATCTGACCTGAAAATATACATCATACCGAATAAAATAGTTTTACTGAACATTTACAAGTAGACCTACCACTCTTTTGCGTGAGTAGATCAATTGAAAGAATGTGTCGTTTCAATTCGTAAGGACCTACCCAGTCACGCTTGCACACAACAACATTGCTTCAGATTTGATACCTAATGTTAGACAATTAATAAAACAAGAATGATTACCAAGCCCCAAACATTGAAATAATAAAAGACGAATACAGTAGGACCTCGCTATCTCGAACTTTTTGCTGTTTCCCTTGGCTGTTCAAGACAGCGGGATTTTACTGTACCTAAGCCCCTCACCAGGCAAATTTATTCGGGCGAAGCGACTTTTTCGTTTTTCGACATCGCTTATCACGTCAGCAAAAGCGATGCTGACAAAGAAAAAAGTCGTTTCGCACGAACAAATTTTCCCGGTGGAAAACGGGCTTAACACAAAAGGGATATCGATATTTACCTCGCATATTTACAGGTTTAAGGTTACATAGTACAACAACTTGACGATCTTGGAGTTTCTCCAAAGGATAAAGACCGGATAGCCCACTGACTACAGTACGTGGTGCTACAATGATAGAAGATTTTTCCTGGATTTCTTGTGACCAAAATACTTATGGCACATGGTAATTGGCAATACAAGGACTTACTGAATACAATACGTTTTTATGTGTGTAGACCAAAAAGGAATGGCATTTAGTTAAGTGTAATTAATAAGTAAACGAGAATAAAGTTCACATACCAGGTTCTCCAACGTCTACTTTCTCTAAGTACAAAGTGTCCGCCTCAGGATGCTATATCAACAAAAAACACGGAGTCATCATCGAGCAAGCAAAGGAGTCATCAGAACTCAAACATTTATCTCCACAAACGTTCTCTAATATACCTTTTCAGCAAACACTATTTTTCCAACTCTTATATCAAGTCTTGAAGGATCAACTGCTCTGTCTGAAGCGGAGCTACCACCACCTTTGGCTTCTACAGAAAACAAGAATTTTTATCATAATCTGGGCATGAATTTATAAACTGAGTGTCATATACAAAATGATGTAGAGTTATTGCTTACTTTTCACTTTTTCAACAGGATAAGCTTGTTGCTTCAATTTCTGGAGTTCAGGAGATTCAAACTTTTTCCTAATTGGGTCTAACAACTTCCTCAAAATAAACAAAATTTATGTTATGGTATGACCAGATATGTAGTTTCCACACATAATAACCAGTGTGCTAATACACCCTTCCGGAAAATACTTTACAGCCTTGGCTACAGAGCCTCATTTTCGGGTTTGGGATATCAGCTTTAGAGGCCTTTATCACAGAATACTACACAGAAGTCCATCTCCACTGCTTTTTGCGTAAGCTCTATTCGTCATGATTCGTCACTCAGCAAGTACCGTAAACAGAAGCAGTCACCCCCTGGACGTGCGCCATTTTTAGTATTTCCAGGGGGGACTGCTTCTGTTTACGGTACTTGCTGAGTGACGAATCATGATGAATAGAGCTCACGCAAAAAGTCTAACTATCTAATATAACTGTATACGATTTCGTAATTAACACGACAAATAACTCAAAACCCAATATCTCAAGTCACGAAAACGAGGCTCTATATTACTATAGCCAAGGCCATACTTTCCAGACGGGTGTACTGATTGCAATCGGTGTCCAAATTATACTTTTCATGAGTTCTAAGAAACTTGATGCGGGATTAATCCAATCTTGTTTTAGGATAGTGTACTTTATTAAGCTTTCGTAGGTAGGAATGCAACTATACCTGAAAATAGAAAGAGAATTTCGACGTTTCGAGCGAAGGCCCTTAGGCTAGTAACTCCAGTTGAAAGGCCTTCGCTTTTTCAGGTAGTTGTATTCCTACCGACGAAAGCTTGTTCATATTATTGCCACTACTTACACTGGCACAGACGGTTCAAGATTACCTTATTAAGCGCCGTTGTCACGCCGTTCTTCAAGTCTTGTGGATGAAGTTCCTAAAATCAAATATTTTACCCTTATTAATCATTTTTAATTAGTAACCAGAGGTAGAGAACTTTTGTGTGCCTGGGACCACAAAACAAAGAAGTATCAGACCCATCCTCGGTCCCAGGGCCTCATGGCTAGGATGTATCAGAGCGTGGTATTGGAGTAAGTACTATGCGATTTATCGCACCTGGTGCACTAAACCAGATTTAATCGTTGCTTTACCTTCTTCGCAAACGTATCTTCAACATCCTGGTAAGTTTTAAATGTAATATTTCCACCGTTTTCCTCCCTGCGATGAATGACAAAATCTAAACAAAGATACGTGTAACTTGTTACCGCCATGTTACGCGAGGTAACTCACAACTTTTGCTGCAATCCTTACCTTTTCCACCTTGCAATTCCAAAATTGGGAAAATAACAAACTTTGCAAACGAAAGAATACCATTCTCTGTAATATTTCCTTCCTCGCAGAATGCCTGGATATAATAGAATCAGACATAATTATAGTCGGATCTGGAAAAAAGTTGGATCTCGTGGCGTCTTGAGGAGTAATGGCAAGAAGATTGAGGAACATTTTAAATTTTGCACACAAACGTTATGGAAGAGTCTTAAGGAATCATTAAATCATACTTCCATATTGTCATTTGAAACATGTAACATAAATACAGTCCACTTTACTTTGTTTTTGCATACACACACACACTTCGCCA
>CACRXK020004388.1:0-31938 GCA_902702795.2 Paramuricea clavata | reverse complement strand
GGGGGGGGGGGGGGGGGGGGGTGTATATTCATATATTCATGTTCACATACATTAATAAAAACACAATCGCTTTCAAAAGAAATTTGTCGGGCAGAACACAAATATATGAATATGCCCCCCCCAATTATCGGTCTAGCTACAGCCCTGATAGTGGCTGATATGAATAGCACAGACCTGAATATTTTCTTATGTTTAACCCATTTTAATGCACCCCACTTATCTAGCCTTACTTGTCTAACACCAGACGATTTTACTCATCGATGGGGAAGCACTGCAGCTTAATGGGTTAACAAAAAATCTGACAATGTCTCTAGTCAACCCATTGAGCCGCAATGCACCCTACTTTTTTTTTACTTGTCTATAATGCCAGACGATTTTACTCGTCAATGGGGAAGCTCTGCAGCTTAATGGGTTAACTGGGTTAATTTAACTAATAACACACAGCACAAAATTCAAGCCATTTTCTGTATGTATAAACTTGCAATATATATTTACACACAAATATTTATCCATTCATATTTTCACATATGTTTTATAAACACAAATACACAATATATTCAATTCTTGCACTGTTAAGTATTAATATAATAATTATATTTATCTTTAAATAAGCAAATGAGAAAGGAATGCCTTTGCAAGGATTTGAACAAACTGAATGTTTGAGATCTTAGACAACATTTTAACAAGATCTTAAGAATTGAAATGAATTTTAGATAATTAAGGTTAACATTTATTCTTTATCTATTTCAGTTATCCATGTCAACATGATTGTGACAATCAACATTTTGAGGTAAATCTAATCTTAGATTTTTCAGTTAATTAACCTATTTTCACTGTGAAATATCTTTTGTTGTTTCCTTTCAATAATACTGATAAGGTGAAACCACTGTTTATATGTTTGTTAATTAAGAGGTGGTTTGCTGTTTGAGACCTTTGCCGTATTATATATATGCCATTAATTAGAGTAGTGGTCACTATACTCGCTGTCTGAGATTGTGACAGTCCTCCATTAAATAATAGTGTTTCAATAATGTTTATCAAATCCTTGCAAAAGCATGCTTTCTTATCCAAGTTATTTAGTATTAATTCACACAACTACCTAAAACACATTCACAATCAGCCAGGTCCAAAGACCTGATCAAACCGTTCTAAACTACGTTCAACCGGTGCCTTACGCTGAAAGTTTGGAACAGGCCGAGGTCCAGTAATGCTCGTGGGTAGAGGGCCCAAGTTGTCCAGACTCTTACTGCGAGGTCGACGGAAGAACCCTCCTAGACCAGAGAATGCATCGAATACTGATCTTTTACTACTAGTAGCTGGTAGCACAGGGGGTTCATTTGCAGGGGGACTAGAATTTGCTGGGGGACTAGAGTTTCCCCCACCACTCATGAAAGCAAATCCCCCTAGGTCACCCATCATTTCAAGCTGTGGTGCTGATGGTGGTGAGTCGCCCAAATGGAAGGAGGCACGCTTTTTCTGCATATCGATGCTTGATGATTTCTGCATGTTGTCAATACTTGATGCTTTTCCAATATTCTGTGCAATGTCCGAGTTCTTAAGTAAATCGCTAAGTTTGCCACTACTTGCACTACGAGGTATCCCAAGTTCATTGTCCGCGCTTCCCGCTAAATTCTCATTACTTGAACTTCTCACCAACCTTCCGACAAAGCTCCCCAGGCCAATTCCACCTGATTGCAGGCTAGGTGCAGCCCCAAGACTTTCAGAGCTTGTGTTAGTGGATTCCACATTCTGGTTAAAAGGTGCGATCAAGCTTAACAGGTTCTCACTACTGCGACTTCTAACGTGACGAGGTCGGGGGAAACCACTGGCGGACATTGATGAAGATGTTGTGGTTGTCATAGTAACAAATGAAGACTTTGCTATCGTAGTCACAGGAGTCGACGAGATGAATCCTGAATTTATCCCAACCGTGCTACGAAATATTGTGTTTAGTATTGAACCAGATTCACTACTGGGAGACAAGATATTTTCAGCAGACAGTTTTGACTTTACGATTTCAGTGAGGTTTGAGGTGGCACTCATATTAGTGTTACTCGAATCAACAGTTGTCTGGACTGGGTTACTACTTGCTACTGTTGTCGTAGTTGTGGTTGTAGCTTTGTCTTTCTCAGTCACTTCACTGTTGTTGGGTAATGACGTGTCTACTTGCTCTGTTTTTACCCCTCCTTGTGAGTTATCTAAAAGCTTGTTCTCTTTATTAGTCTTTTTATTTGTAACTTTACTTGAAATGTTTTTAGAAGTGCTTTGCGTTGTTTTATCTTTTGCGTTTTCTCTAAGTTTCGTGTCCATCTCTTCTTGTTTCGTGCTGCTTCCATTCTTATTCGTGCTAGCCTGGTTCGTTTCGTGCTTAGTCTTGTCTTTTCGTGCTATCTCGCCTTTCACGTGCACTCCTGGCACGACACTGTGTAGACCACTCATAGATGGTTTAGCTAAAGACTGCCACTTGTGTAATGTCGCGGATCCTACGAACAGGAGACAAAATCAGTTAGTTCTGTTGAGGTGCTACTAGAGCTGCTATTAGGAGACGACCCCCAGCAGCTATTGCCGTCATTACCAATCCCGATTAAAGTGCTAATTTTAGCTCGGATAAAACGAGGATGAGAGTGCATGAAAGTTGGCAGGCGCACGACCTTGGTTTAACCTCTGTGGTTTAACTGTTCTTAATGCTTTCCCAACACTATCATGACAGATGCAATTGTTACAGGGGACATTTCAAGCTCTAGATTAACAAAATAAAAGTTTGATGAGTGTTCCAACTATGTTTTAACTTGAATAAAATACAATGTCCCCTGTAACAATTGCATCAGCTCGTTTGATCGAGGTTCTGGTATGCGTAATATTTGGATCATTCTGAGAAATGTGATATATCTTTGTGGTGAGGCACCTCATCTTGATCAATTTTCTTAAACACGTCTTGCATACCTTCTAATGGCTTCACAATTTGCAATTTTTCTGGCGCCCATGCTCGCCTGCCTCTTCCTTGAGGTGCTGTTAGGAAAGGAAAGAAAGTTATTTTTTAAAAATAATTCAACTGTGTACAAACGCAGTTAGTCATTTATGCGTAGCTCGATCTGCAGAAACTTCACATGCATATACTGTAGTTCTGCTTACTCAGACACACTTGAATACGTAGTTCATCTTCATAAATCATCTGATGTCGTATACGTACACATAGGAAAATATGAGGCATAATTTCTTCCCAGAAGCAGTGTCAGTATAGATCGCTATATTCCACCTATAGTCCGTTTTGTAATGTATTTGTCTAATCATGGCCACAGAAGTTAGGGAGCTGTAGAACGACGCTACATCCACAGTCTAAAGCCCGTTCTCCACTAGGCGAATTTGTTCGCGCGAACAGTAAAAAAGTAGGAACTGATCCAACTTTTTCGCGGCGAATTTTTTCTCTGACCAATCACATTGCCAAGATTTGTTTTTCGCTTCGCGCCGCGCGAAAAAAATCGCCTAGTGGAGAACGGGCTTAATGGGCTGACTCTAAATTCAAAATGCGCGCTTTAGAACTTGAATTAACAATTCTGGAGTTAAAGCCAACTCAGAGGCAGTGGAGTTTGGCTATCTAAGCTTAGAGTTGCTGGATAACAAATCCCAAAACCACCTCCACATCAATACAATCTACAAACATCCTTGTCTTTACACCAAGCTTAAGACGAATGATCTTTCTCATGCAGACGGAGTCTTGATCAGCGGTCTTAACAGATGATTTATCTCAAGTAGAAATTGGACAATTGTGTTGTACATCAGCACTTTAATGATATACAAATCTACATTTGAAATCTTACCATTATTATCAGTGACACTGAGTCTCCTCACGGCTGCCCTCAAATCATCCATACTTGGCGCAGATTTCCCTTCTTCAACTCGAGGTGCTGTGGCAAAACTAAAATCAAACGGTTTTGATTCTTTGACCTGTCCAGCTTTAGTACTCTTAGTTGGTCGTGTGCCTCCTTTGATCGCCTTCGGAAATCGTTTGGTGTTTGCTGCACGCACTGTTTGCATAACACGGTCCGTGTGCTTCCTAAATTAAACAATAATTTCTTAATACTGTATAGGACATACAGTAGCACAGTTGTCGTCGGTGACACCCACAGTACACGTAAAGAACGTAGAACATGTGTGAATATTAATAGAAGAATTTATCCACTTTGGCCTGAGTAGAGTCAGACTACCAAACAGGCAAACACCGCAAGTTTCGTTGTGTGCTACGGTTTTCGCTGCTATCACTACACCGAGGAGGAATGGACTTACTGGACTTGACAATTTGGGAACTGACAGGGTTGACCTGAATATAAAATACGTTTAGCTCAGGTTTTCACTTTTCTCTTGGATCAATAAGAGATAACCCTTATGAGTAATTTGTTGGTAATGAAAAAATATCTTTATCTTGGCTCACTGTAGAAACTAGTTGAAATGATTTGGTAATCGCCCCCCCCCCCTCCCCCCTTGGGCAAACTGTGCCAATATCATTGCAAGTCATACTATACCCTCCTCCCGGGGGGGGGGGGACTACCAATAGTCAAATTACATCTTACTTTTTCTCTTGTGATGTTTCTATATCTCTTCTTACAGACTCCTCGATTTCCTGAGCCAGCGAGTCGCGTGGATCTGGACGTGATATTCCCGCTCCTTCTTCCCCAGTACTTTTCCGAGAGCTGAACAAGCAGACAGTTTAAAACGGTGAGTTTCATTTTTAGTGGTATAAGTGCAAAAACAATCGCTGCAAGAGCTCTCTAATCTAAGTGAGAGTCTCGTCGCTGCTAAGATTTTGCGATATAACTGCAAGCATGGGGTATATAAGGTCTGTATTGGAAAGTTTAATGAGTTACATCAGAACAACACAAGAACAATACACGCTTCCGGAAAGTACATGACCTTGGACTTTAACTAATGTCATACACGAAAGCGAGGCTGTGCCAAAGTGACGTACTTTCCGGAAAGGATGTATCATCGACTGCTGTCATAACATATGAAAACTAGAGGACCATTATAGTTTCGTAAACATCCGTATTATCTCTTCGATCCTTTTTTGAGTTGAAAATACAAACACACACTCACCCCAATTTTTCTTTCATCATTTTCATTTCACGCTACAATAATAAATACAACATTTGGTCACACCAAGAAGCGAAGAGAAACTACATGACATCATGGAATCTTCTAGATTCAAGAGTCTTGTACACTCACATATAAACTCGCAAATAAGTTTTGGGTTATAAGTTTTTTAGTTTTGGCTAGTGATTTGTTCGAGAAAAAGTTAGAAATATTGATATTCGCTTACGATTGACTAGAATTTGTATGTGTACCTGCAGTACTTTCGTCACGAAATCATGAGGAAAGTCATTGTGCTCGGTGTGCAACAAGCAGCAAAGTCCAGTTATAATGTTGGGGTCAGGTGTCAATTGAGACACAAGTCATGTTCCTTTCTCCAGTCACACTTGTGTCCTCTGTTTATTGTAGATGTATGCGTAATGATTGTGTTGTGACAACTGATTAAATTAAATTATATTAAATCAAACGGGCTTACCTGATTTTCCAATAACATTTCAAAACACTCCTGATACTTTTCATGTAAAGTCGTCACCTCAACTTTAAGGTCTTTTTGGTTTTCTTGTGAATTTTTCAGAGTTTCATGTAGCCCTTCGTTTTCTTCAGTGAGCTGAAAGAGGATTATTATTGCAAGTTTTAGCAAAAATTACAAAGAATCCTCCCATAAATGTATTGCCACTTCTTACCATATTGTGTCTTTGCTGTAATCCCAATACCGTTTCAATCAGCTTGGAAATTTCTTCCTATTGAAAAATATACTAAGTATCTGGCCAAGGGATAAACTCGTCACAAATCATAAAAAAATCATTAACACAAAGGACATGAGAGCCAAGATTATAGAGTCCATAAATTAGATCGTTGAACTGTTTCTCGTACGATACAAGGATGATATGCCTACCTGTTGAGAAATGTTATCTTCAGCTTTCATAGATATTTCGTCAGTCAAATAAGATATCTGTTCCTTAGCACCAGCTAGAAAAAATGGATGTTTTTTGACGACATAGTGACAATGGATGTTTTTTGACGACAATTGTAAGCTGAAACGTCCTGTATGATTCCTTGTGAAGTCGAATCACTTCGTACTGAAATATTAATCACTAAATGTCCCAACTCAAGTCTGTGGTTTAAATATACCAGGTACTAGGCTATTAGATTGAATACCATATTTACAAATGAAACTTATCGGGTGCTGTGTCATTGATGTCCCAGTATATATACTGCATCCAGTCTACAAGTCCATACTTTTGAGATAGTGGTGTCGTATCTTTGTGCTGTACCTACCCAATTCTTTGATACATTCATAAACCAATTCCTTCTCCTTTTCTTCCTCTTTGTCCGTTTCTTCACGTAGTTTCAAGGCCTAGTGATAAAATGTATCATAAACAAATGTTTCGATATATGTTAACAAGGTCAAAATGATGGTCTTTCTATCAGCTGATAAGCAAAAATTCAAGCCATCCTTCAGCTGAGATACTGTGTAAGATACTGGTTCCAAGTTACTATAGTTTTAGTATTTCATTGTTTGGTAGCTATCAGTCAATATATCTTTTCACTTGTCGGTCTGAAATACAACCAACCCCATCAGGTCCCATGTTAGGGAAAAGAAATCAATATTCCATACTTCTAAAATCAAACTAGTGTTGTGGTCCTCCAGTTGGCTGCATTTCTCGTGAAGGCTCAACATTGATTCGTCCCTACACGAGTCGTACGCGCTATAATGAAAAGAAGATAAACCCTGGTCAAACAAGGATGGGAGTTGATGAGAAGCGAGAGTTTCCGTGGGAGTTTTCTCATGCCCCAAGGAAACATGAGCTGAGTGACAGTTGATGAGAGTTAACTGGATATTACCAGTCAAACGAGTAAAAATTCTCATCAGAACCAGCTCAAAGTTGACAAGAGTACATGCGTGAGAGTCCCTGAAGAGAGTTGCCGCTCTCATCATCGTTTCACGGGGGGCTCAGCTAGATACATGAATGAAAAAACTATATTACCACAGTCGAACTCAATTGCTTTGCTGTCATCACATGGGCAACACAATGGAATTCCAAAAGTACAACATTGGAATACAACACTATCGACACATTGACACAAAGATAGTTGATGCAAAAGAAAAGCATTAAGTAAATACTCAATTATAGGTTACTTAGGAAGAACAGACGCGAAAAAGCATTATATAGATTGTTCTATAATTACAGGATAATAAGGCAATGTCATCCTTTGCATTATAAACCCTTTTTAGTTCATTTCATTACCAACAAGTTTGTCACAAACATTAGTATTGGATCTATTCTTCTTGTCAGATACCTGGAATCTGTTGGAGGATAATCTTCCGTGTCGCTCAGGTCTTCATCAGTGAACGTCTTTAGTAATTTATCTTTCATCGTGACGACGTGTTTTAGCTGGGTTTCCTATGAGACAAACGCCGTATAAACTTAGAAAGAGTACAACTGGGTATTTGTTCCCTTGTTCTAATTTGGGTTTGACTTTGTATTCTTACCCGTTCTTCGACTTCATTCACGTAGGTCTCTAATGCCTCCGTTTTCTTGTACAAATTTTTGTTCCTTTCCAATAACGACTAAAAATAGTGAAGCATTGTTATATACATTGGAAAAAATAACGATTCCATGACACATGACAGAAAATATAGTATATATATATCTGGGTTGAGGAAGAATTAAACCACCAACCTGGCCAATGTGAGCTGCTAACTCCAGATCTTTCTCTTTCTATATAAAAAAAATTGACAAAATTAGTGGAAATTTACACTATATCGGTCAGGTTAGACCAATGAAATGGAGAACTAATTCGCATGTTGCATACCTCTTGCAATAATTGCAACACTGCCTCCAGATCTTGATGCGTCTTCGTCATTTGATTGGCCCGAGACAGCGACAGAGCTATAGAAAGAATCCCCGGTTAGGTTAGCATATATACCACTTCATTAATAAAAAATACATACAATCGAACAAACGCAACTTTTTCACACAAAATAGTCAACCACACCACTAATCACTTGAGTCGACATGACCTCATAGCTCAGTTGGTAGAGTATTGGACTGGTACAGCATATTGGGCCAGCAAACCAAAGGTCGCGGGTTCGATTCCCACCCCGGTGAAGCATCCATTTTTTCCCGATGCTTATATGTACAACATGTACTTCAGGTGTAAAATGTATATCATTTCCGGTCGAAGTTGCCATCTACGACTACAAAAACCATTCAACATTCCGTTTTATCGAACAAGATGCCAAAAACCCATACACCTTAAAGCTCATTTCCACTCAAGAAAAATTCCCACGGACAGAAAATTTTCCGAAAATGTTATCGTTAAAAGTTGAAAATTTTCAACTTCAAATTTTTTTTCCGACGGAAAATTTGTGCTGGCCAATCACATTTTACAAAATTTTCTTTCTGCGGAAAATTTTCCTGAGTGGAAATGCAAAACCTTAGTATATATATACGAGAACTTGTGGTTAGAGCTCGACAACTGGCCTCTGTAGCTCAGTTGGTTAGAGCGCTGCATCAGAATCGCAGGGCCGTAGGTTCGATTCCTGTCAGAGGAACTATAGTTGCAGTTTTCACAACTGCCCTGGTTAGGTTTAAAATTGTACAAAAATTGTCGTTCGAAAATTCCATCTACCAAAAGCTTGTAAAATTGCTTCGCATACTTCAAGCGCATTTCTGCGCGAGTTCTTTTTGGAAAAGGAAAAACATTACATAACAATTATTTGATCGCGTTCTATTCTTGTTTGTGGTAATTAAACTTTAATTATCTTAATGTAAAATATCTACTCAGACTGATATTATCACGTTACTAATGAGTAATGTGTAACCATGGTTTCAAAAGATCAAAACAACGTTCCTTCCAATTCTCGATAATCACAATATGCTTTCTCGCAGCTTGTATATGAACAAAATAGAAAGAATAAGTCAAGTATACTAACTGTATGTTCAATTTTTTAATAAACGAAATTGCGCCTTGTTCTTCGTTTACTGTCGTATTTGCAACCTTGGTTTCCCTTGGTTTTTAACTTTTATCGTTCCTTTTTGTAGTTGCATGCAACGTTTAACGGAATATTTTATACTGAAAAAGGTTACGAACAGCCAATATTAATGTAAACAGTAAGAAATTCAGGAAAAACTGAATTCCCGCCACTAGATATAGTTTATAACATACTTGTCAGTACGTGATTAAAAGTACGTTTTGCTCTTAGGAAACGAATTGAACCTCTGTTCGCTTTATATATATATATGACTATAAGGAAGTACGATTAGAAGTGAAAAAGCAAAACGAAACAACGTTCCACGGTGAAACATTAATTAAAATAGAAAATAAAACTCCGAATCAAAATTTGCTACAGTTTAACTCATGTGAAACAATTACAAAACGTTAGTTATGTTAAACGGTAACAGTTCGTCTTTTCATGCGAAATGCTAACTAAGATGTTAACTTAACTGCAGCCTGTGCATATTTAATATTGAAAACTTTATACCCATTTAAGACTGAGATCTTTAATATTTCATCTCGTAGGAACAAAATCGATACGTTTTTCGTTTAACCAACTTTTGGAAACTGACGTTCTACATTAATTGATACTTTTCCAAGCCACTATATGATGACCCCGAGGTTCATTCACTTCGATTAAATACAACACAGACACTGCAAAAATCATATAAACAACATCGACCAGAAAAACTAATTATGCAGAGTATTGCATTAATATCCTATTGTGTATTTGAATAATGAGCTAAGATGTGTTAAAATTACTTAAAAAGCGGCTTAAGAGCATTCGTATTTGCATATTTTATAATGTGACACCACTTCTCGAAGTTTCACAAGTTGGACAAAATTACAGACAAGCCGTCTTCAAATACAAGTATTTTTTTTATTTCCAAAGAGGTATTCTTTATATTAGACTTACAGGCACCGCGCTTGACCGTTACATATTTGTGTACGCAAATGTTCTTTTACGATACGATAATCATCGGCAACAATCTTCACTAATTTTTCAGCTAGACATGTGCTCCACAGAAATATATTTGCCTATATCATCGGGCAATATACACATGGTTACTTTAAACAAAATTATTGTGGGAAATAGCTGGAAATGCGCTTTCCAGGCTTGTGTTTTTTGGGGGTGGGGGAGGTTTCAGACCCCCTGTAGGAAGGTTACTTGCTTCATCTCAATACCACACCCCCCCCCCCACCATTTGTGAAATCGCTTTCCGTTCCAATACAGTTTATGTGAAGCATCATATTGTGTTAACTAGTGACAAGACCAGTCTTATATATATATATATATATATATATATATATATATTTGAATGTCTTTATTTCAGGATAAAAGTCCAGTAATCCACTATTGGAGCTATCCATTTTGAAGACTTCATACCTTGCTTTAATTCCTATTATTTCATGTGAATCCAATTTTAAGCAAGGCAGATGTTTTTGAACATTTTTCAGCTGACCATTAATGCCCAGTACTTTCCCCCAAGTAAAAGTGACTGCAGGTGTTAGACAGTCAAATGTCAATATAGAGCCATAACGGCACATGTTAATTTCAAATTATGAAATGGCGTGCCAATTTTTTATTTCTCACTCAATAAATATTTTCAGGTGTGAAAATGTCATTGGTTTAGAATGTTCTACAGATCAAACATTCATTGGGTATGTGATGAGTGATTCAATTTTAACATCCACACAATATTTAAGTATTAAACATAAATAACTTAAAGTCCATCTGAATTTTGAAAGTTGGTCCATTAAATGACAAGGAAACCAGGTGATTTTATGAACCCAGTTTGATAATAACCCTTGTGCCTTGCCTATTAATTGGTCAGAAGTGGTTAAAATGCCATCAGTATAGGATAAACACCGAGGAGGAGGGATTTATGTTAGATAATGACCCGAGGACACACAGCATCCGAGGACATTATCTGACATTATTTCATGATTGACTCGGTTTTCTTTGATGTACCGCGGGCTGTATATAGCATAATGCCCTTGAATACCATAAAGCCCTAATTAGTCAAGAAATAAGCGAGAAAACTAGAAAAATACTTGTCGAAATCGAAAAAAAAGAATAAAACTTTGTTAGAAAACCTCTTCAATCATGAAATAAGTCAGTTAATTACCTCGAATGTCGGGCTTTATGCTATATAAAGCCCTCGAACGCTTCACATTCTCGGGGCTGTATATATAGCATAAAGCCCTCCTTCTCGGTAATTAACTCTTACTAAATCCTGACTTTCGAGGTGTTTATCATATTTAATTCTTGATTGAGGAGGTTTTCCAACAAAGTTTTGTCTGCTTCGTCTGCTTTGAACGACGATTTTCTGAGTTTTCCTTCATCTTTTCAGCTAATTAATATTCAAGGTGATTATTAAAAAATCACCTTGGTGCATGAAAGAAAACCGGCACAATCAAGAATTAATTTCAAATAGTTATGGGAAGTTACTTCTTACTGTAAATAATAACTTATGTTTCTCTGTACAGTTGAGGAAATTGCATACCACAGTAAACAAAACAAAACTAAACCGGATTGCTTCTGAAGTGTTGTTCCTTATAGAGGTCCAATACAGGACATGAGAGTACCCTTGCTGAAATATACGATTTGGTAGAATGAAACTGAAAGTGCTCTTCTCATATGTGAGATCACCTTCTCTGCAAATAAAGTTGTTGAATGTTGACCTTGAACGGACAAATGTTTGCTTAGTCAAACTTTGATATGTTTACAAAGCTTAACTCAATCCAGAAACTTTTTTATCATAAGATTAAAGCAGATTAATAAATTATTACAAAACAAAGTTGAAGGTCAAAATACACCCTTTCGATAATAACGTCACAATTACTTTCCGGGTCTGGAAGCCTCGCCAGCAGGGTCTTAGCTAGGATTTTAGATCTTGGGCGTGTTTCTAATGACCAGGGCGTGCACATGTCAATTACTTTGAATAGCAAAATCATGGCTCTAGTTATGCTCACCAACAACAATGCCTGTAGTTGTTCTATGCTTTGCAACCAAATACAAGGCGAGCATACGCTCATATTGTGCACTGACAATTAAGTTATTTCAACAACTATTTGGGGTATTTAAAACCATTTTAACACCATACAGTTTCCATTATCCATCAAAACATTAAAACATCACGGATCACTTTTGCCAATTCAACAACAACAGTAGATTTTACAAACTTTCTTGACGTAAATAGGAAGAAATTCTGTCTGTTGTAAGTAGCACCACCTTATTTTATGAACCTATACACGGCCTTATATAAATAGTGAAGCCGCGTTCATTTTATCTAGCCGTGTTTTTCCACTTTTGGCCGCGATAACACGGCCAACACGGCCCTCTAGCTAAGACCCTGCTCGCCAGGGTTCCCAACAGAAGTCGCCACCCAGGAATTTTCACCATCTACAGCCTAGACAGTTGCAGAAATTACAAACCAAAATATTTCCTCCTTACCGCAGAAATGTCAAGGGAAAGTTTCCTGCTTTTTTAACATAAATTTTGCACAATAGTTTTTTTTGTTAATTAAATATTTGGATAAAATCTCCAAAATCTAACTCTTCAAAATGGCTGGAAATGCCATTTCAGAGGGATTAAATTTCAGATTCTTCGCAGAGAGATGCCCTCGGATCCCCGCACCAGGTGAGTGGTACCTTTGCCACCACATAGCTGCCTGCTTCTTTGAAAAAGCTTCCTACTCTAGTGGGAACCCTGTATCGCTATCATGAATCAGGACAAAAGCTACTTGTTCACGATTCATGAAAACGAGGCTCCCATGCCAGGGGGGGGGGGATATGTGATGTCATCATGTTGAAAGGAAACACAACACAGGCCGACCTACCTCATGACTCAACAATTATCAAATATCACAACATTACGTAATCTCCAAAATAACAGCCAAAATATTTAGGAAAAATATAAGTTTTTTTATATACTTATAATCAAACTTACTAAAATACTTCAAAGTCTCTAGGGCCTGTTCCTCTGTCAGATCTAAGTCATATTCTGAAGGTGGAGTGTTGCATGCTTGAAGCCAGTCGCCATCGACACTCTCGACCCCACTTTCATCGTTTTCAAACACAGACACATCGCAGTCTTCTGATTCGAATACAGACCCTGCCGGCGAGAAATTTAGAGAACTATCCATAAAATATGGCTTTATCGCTTCAGAATATTCCAGTAAATGATTTCCTCTCTGTAAGTTTTTTTCATTATTTTGATCGTTGATTAATTTGCTGTCTGCTTCGCTCATTTTTAAATAGCCTTAAGCCGGCTTTCTACAGTACTGTGTCTTTCTAAGCCATGTTAGGCGAATTTCGACTTTCAAGGAACAGAGAATATTGACATGTAAACAGAAAATCGTGACAAAATATTAATCTAAAATTCCAAATTTCCAAATTTGTACTCGTCTTGCCTGAACGCAGGTTTTATCATGTTGGCCCGCGGGCTGCGGCATAACATGAAGTACTTACAAAAAGTCCAAAAATTGAAAAATAGAAATAAATCTAAAATAAAACATAAAGCGAACAAACTAATCTTGTCAAAACTCAAGAAATGAGTAAATTACATGAGAGACCTTAAAAATAGAGAATCTTTTCTTGCTTTTGACAAGTTTTTGACTGAAATATTTTCCCCACCGTGGGGACGAGGTTGCTTTTTCCCATGGTAGTTACCGCATTCCTTTGTCACTCTGGGCTTATACGAGAAAAGAGCAACTACTTTCGAAAAGAGAGCAAAAAATGAACAAAAAAAAACATAATAAATTATTTCCATATATTTGAAACATTATCAGTTACAGAAGTGTAATTTAATAAAGCTTATTAATAAAAATGTAGATGATTTTATCAGCAATGACGGCTTGATTTCTGACATAAAACGGCGGGTACGATTACCCGTACGGAGAAAATTATTCCAGGGTAAAGTTACCGACCATAACTTCATGTCAAAAATATTTTTTAAATATTTTGGATTATGAAAAGAGACGTAGGAAGCTTGCTTTTTATGGTAAATATAATCTAGTTATATATAATTCTGCTGGTATTGTTCATGGGTTTTTGTTCCTTTTATTTTTAAACTTTTCGTAGTAAATGGTAGAGCAAAAGCACTATTTATAAAAAGTTGAAACACTATAAATTAATATTAAACATTATCTTAGTTAATAATATACTAGTTTTAACAGAATGAATACTCATTAGGGCCATTTATGCGAGCCAAATAATCGGTCGATAATCGGCCAATTTTGTAATAATCTGTAATCGGCCGATTATTTCTGTATAATCAGCCTTGTGCTGATTATTGACCAGTTTCTTTTTTCTATTAGAAATAAATGAAAATCTGTGTGTTTATTGTGATTTTTGCACATGTTTAACAATCTTTTCACGTTATAGAGCGGCATGCAGCAGCTACACAAATACGTACAAATCTTGCATTTATCTCACCTCTTGTCTCTTCATCGGAAATGCATTATTATTATAAAGTACGGAAATTAACACTTATAGTCATGTAACCCACATGACCGGAAAACATTGTGTGCGCACAGAATTAAGACCACTACATGAGACAAAAATGAATGTCATGAAAAAGAAGTGGGAAAATTTTCAATTTGTTTTCAGCTTTAGAAGGGAGGAAGAGACATGAATGAATGCCAGAGATACTGTAGCTGAGAGCTTTGGCTTTGCTGCATTAGCTTCTCAAGTTTCATTTTAATGCTCAAAAGCATCTGAGGTTCATCAGGACAACTAACGCCTACTGGTAAATGTGTAAATGGAAATAATCGGCCGATTATTACATATTATCGGCCACCGATTAATTGAATTGGCTAATTGGCAATTTCGGCGATTGGCTCATCCCTAGCTAAAATAAGCCCAGGGCTGAGGGCTAGGTCTAAATAAACCGCAGCTTATTGTAAATTGACTGTTTATACAAATTGTTCACAACTTATTTAAGCTCTGGCTGCAATTACAAGATATTAATACAAGATATTAATCATCACTTCAAAATATATTTCTCAGGATCCAGGGGATGGAATGGGATTAGTTGAACAACTTTTATCTTCAGATGCAGAGATAAGTCTTGAGGCCGCAAGGTATGGGCTGTTTCTTTATTTATAACCTTGGTAATATACCACAGATGTAGGATGTGTGGCAGATACTGTTAGGTTACAAATTACGATAACAATGTTTTTGATGTTACTCTGAGTGTATATCCACACCGTGCAGGCTCATAAGTTAGCCTGACCACGGTGACCTTTGGGATACTAGTCCAATGCTCTGCCAACTGAGCTACAAACTGGTATCCTAAAGGTCGCGGGTTTGATTCCCACCGTGGTCAGGCTAACTTTTCAGCCTGCCCGGTGTGGATATACATTCAGAGTAACATAAAAAACATTATTTTATTATATAAACATAAGTGTTATATACTAAACTTTTTGGCCACTGAGAAAAATCGTATTTAATTACACACATAAAAATACAATATTTTTACGTGTGAAAATATCATTTGTTGTAAAACGCATTGCCACAGACGTTTTATTGTTTTTCACTGAATTTTGTTTATATAATAAACAGAAAAATACATGGTTGCTTGGAAATACCAGATTTATTTAGAGTGTTGAACATGATATCTCACTTGTTCGCTGCGCTCACTCGTGAGATACCATGTTCGACACTCGAAATAAATCTGGTATTTCTGCGCACCCATGTATTATTCTCTATATACTGTATTCACCTGAGTACATGACATCAAAACACACACAAAAAAAGAATTACGATGACATTTCTATAGTGCAACTTTACATGTGATCAAATGCCCTTTACATCAATATTGTACTTACCTAATTACATACTTAGCCTAGACTATTTTATCTTTACCACCCTGTCAACTTTCCCTGTGGAGGAAACCGGAGCACTCGGAAAAGTCCCACGACTTTCGGCAGAGCGTTGACTGACTCGAACCTACAAACTCATAGGAGAAAGGCACTTGCTCTGACGACCATGCCACCAAAGCCATGTTATATTTAAGTCAATCTTATCTTGATTACTACTTTACTAGGAATATAAAGAATGTGGTAATTGGGAGCAAGGCAAATAAAAAGGCATTTATTCAACATGATATTGCATCAAGGTAAGAATGCATGCCTTAATGCATGGTCTCTGCCAGATAGTGTACCAGGTATAGTGCCAATAATAAGAAAGCTTCGGATTGATAGGGACAGAGACGGATTTTCGTTCGGGGGTGGATAAATATCTGGGGGGGGGGGGGTGCTGCTGCTTGCTTTGGCCGGGGCGTGGTGGCAACGCCCGGAAAGGTCAAGGAAAAAGTTTGACAAAATTTGTTTTCTAGGCCTGCATGGCGAGATCTGAGACCATAATATTGGTAATTCTACAAATTTAGTAGCAAGAATAATCAAATATAAAACTATCAAATCAAAATATATGTAATTTGTGGGGGTCCCAAATGCCTTTGGGGGGGGGGTGCAAATGTGCAAATCAAACCTCCCCCTGCAACCCCCCCAGAAAATCTGTGCCTGGATAGGGATACAACTTACATGAAAAATACGGGAGAACTTCAACGTTTCGAGCGAAGGCCCTTCATCAGGAAAGTTAGTCAGCTTTCTGTTTTATTAAGACACTGTTTTCATTTCCACCTCTTCATTGATATTTTATTCAACAAATTAACCCAATGAACTGCCCTACTTATTTTTTTACTTGTCTAATGCCAGACTTTTTTACTTGTCTAATGCCAAATGATTTTACTCGTCATTGGGGAAGCTCTGCAGCTTAATGGATAATAACCAAAAAAATCTGAAAATTGATGTCTCTAGTTAACCCATTTACCCATCAATGGGAAGCTCTGCAGCTCAATGGGTTAATATCCTATGAATGAAACCATTTTTGATTATTTCTTATCTGTTAGTCTTGTTGAATTGTTACGAAGAGAAGAAACAAGTATTGACCTTGCTGTAGAGGCAGTTGTAATTCTTGGGAGTCTTGCTAGAGGTAAAATCATTAGCATGAAAAGTGAAAGACAATTTAACCAGTGGTGTTTTGCAAACTATTTTCTCCAACACTTTCAGCTGATGATGAAACCGTCACTATACTTTTGGCCCATTCAATCATTCCATTATTTCTGCAAGGTTTGTGTGAGATTACATTAAGTTGACAGTTAATTACATACAAAGTTAGATCGCGAGCAATCCCTCGGGAGGAAGGAGGGACTGCCAACAACGCATCAAGAAACAAAATATGCATTGTCCACACAACACAAAATTCACATTGGTCGAAATTGTGTGCCTTTCAATCAAATCTGATATGTAGTAGATATGTATGCCATAAATAATTTCCAGACTGAATGTTGGTTTTATAAATAAACATGCCATTAACAGTTCCTATTGGATAGATTTAATTCGATGTAAGTAATGTGCATGCAAAGCATGGGTGGATTTACTGGCGGGGGTTAAACCCCCTGGAATCTCTCTAACCCCTCTAATAAAGTGTTCAACCCCACCAAAATTTCACTTCACTCCTCCTATTTTGTGTGAAAGGCTATCAAGCAAGCAGGCAATATGCAGTATCAATGGTCTGAAATTTGCAGTATCCCAATATCCACAGGATGCTAAAATTTGGTTTGGATACCAAACTGTGATTAATTGATTTGATATTACAAAGTCAATGTCTCCCAATACATATAGTCCATGTAGCTTTGAATATACTATGAGTCTGCCTTCTTCAAAATAACCAGTCTTTGATTTCCAACTTGGTGGTGTAGTTGTTGAGTCTTCTGTTGTGATTGTAATTTATAACAATGAAAGTCATGTACTGTATATGTACAGTACTTTGATGGTCCAGAGATGCTAAAATTTATGGTACCGGTAATCATCATCCAGAAGTGGGATAGTGGATTCTCAGATGGTATACTGAAACTTTGAATCTAGGCTTTCCTGTGGATAGTCTCCTTCGCAGCCTGTTCGCGGGTGCGATGTTACCTGTGAACAGGCTGTGAAAGAGACTATCCTGTGGGGTACTGAAAATAATTTTAAATTTCAGACCCAGAGTGACTGGACAAACAAAACAGACGCACTCTAAAACAGATGTCACTTGACTAGTAAAATAGTGTGACATCTGTCACAGAGTGAAATAAAAAAGTAGGGCACATTGCAGCTTAATTGGTTAATTAACAGTATTTACATTTCTTTTGTTTCAGGGTTAAAGAATTCCAACAGAAGATTGGCTGAAGCGTGTATCCGCTCTTTAAGAACATTTTATATTTCACACCAAACACCAGTTGATCCAATATACGAGGTAAATGTTTATCTCTTCATTTCAGAATAACCATTTGAGAGTTTAAATCATATGGTTACCCAATATTTTGCTGCAAATTTTCATTGTGTACAAGAAATACTAGAAGATGACTGAATCATATTATTATACAGTACTTCTGTAACTTGTATTTTGGAATTTTTTTCTCAGGATACATCAAATATCAATTGTCTGATCCAGCTATTATGTGGTACACATGTGGAATCTGAATGTGCAGCTCACATTCTGGCAAGATGTTGTCAGGTATTATATCAAGTGATAGACTTATTTGTTAAATACTGTAGATACAGTACAACATCTTTGTACTTTAGTACTCTGTACTAAAATGTGTTATTTGTTTTGTAGAATTCAAGTCATCAGACGTTGCTGGCCAGGAGTGGTTTAATAGAAGCACTGGTACCACTGGTTGGCAGTAGCAATCCCAAACTGCAGCTGCCAGCTCTACAATGTTATGCTGCACTATCATTAGAAAATGAAATCATTGCAGATATGATGAAAACAGGTATTTCTAACAAGCTACTGTCTATTGAAGTGTGTGATATAGCCTGGATTTTTTAAATTTTCCAATTGAAGAAGAAGAAATTTATTACCATTCAAAAAAAATTTACAATGAGAAAAAAAAAGATACAGTATAATTGTAACACAAATTGTGGTAAAAAGCCAACTAAAATAATCTCAAAGAGACTAGCCTGGTAATAGTTGGCTTTCTATGTTTGTTGTGTTCAGTATACCAGATAGCACTGGGAGAAAACATTAACTAATCAAAGTTGAACTGTTTCAGCAAATGGTTACTTGTATCGTGGGAAAAAGTAAAAATCTGAAATGTGTCAAATGTAATCATGCATATGAAATATTTCTTCCAGCGACATTTAAGAATGAAAGTCTTATTGAAGTATTGAAAAGACTGTTGCCTGGAGATAAACCTGATGCTATCCGACTGTCTGCAGCAAAATGGTAGGTCTCACACACAATTTATGGAGTTTTGAAAAGATGTACTGTTTATGTAATACTGTAACAAAACTTATTTTTCAAACTACAGCCTGACAAATCTCTGTCGTGCTGGTGCTTTGCCAACAACGGATCCACTGGTTCAGCTCAAGGTAAGAGTTTCATAAGATTATGCCATGCCTGTAGTATAAATGTACCTACTTTACAGTTAGCCCTGCGACTGTGTACCAGGGGAAAACGTTTTGAGCAATTGGGCCTGATAAAGTCAGTTTTGGTAATAGGAAACATTAACTCAAAGCTTCATGACTTGAGATTTGATAAAATTTGGCAGGAAAATAGTCTAACATGCAAAGTTTGAAAATAGAAAAGAAAATGTTTTGAAAGGTCAAAAGGTTAAATCTGGTCAGGAAATATTGCAAAAAGATTAAGTGGGAAAAATTGAAATTTTCTACTATACTAGCATGCTCAAGACCTTCTGACCCAGGATTGCATTTAGCTCCAGTCACTTGCAAGTAACGTGGTGACCTCGCCACCTCGGAATCTCGGATCCCAACAATCTGACAACCAAGTGAGATTTGTTTACATTAAAATGCCACACAACTTTCATTCAAACGTTTGAAGGAAAAGTTTTGAAATGGATAACTTAAGCACTGTTAGATGTGATGTTTTTTTGTGAAACTAAACTGAATTAAACTTTTAGGTACTGCCATGTTTGGTAAAACTTTGTAAAAAGGATAAGGACATTTCTATTCGAGCTGAATCTGCTGAGGTTCTGGGTAAGTATCTTCACCTCTGCTACTTCTCGCCTCAGCAGGTTTCTGGGGGTATCAGGTTTCTGGGGGTATCAGGTTTCTGGGGATATCAGGTTTAGGCAGATTTTCTGGGTGGCACTTCTCCCCCCCCCCAAAAAAAAAATATATATATATATATATATATATATATATATATATATATATATATATATATATATTGCACCCCCAAAGTGTTTTGCACCTTCAAAATATTTTGCACCCCCAAAATATTTTCCACCTCATTGGATTAAATGCCAGTAGTGTGATTGAAATATGGATTTTGAACTAAATCTATAATTAATAAACTATCTACAAGCACTAGCTCCTGGATCTTTTATCAGGATACCCTCAGTTGAACTGACTCGTATCATTGTGATGAGTGGAAGTTATTCCTTGTAGGATATTTGATCGAAGAAGACGCTAATTTGCAACAAACTGCTGCTATTGCCGATCATCTTATTCCAACATTAGCAAACTATCTGAGGAAAAATAACCTGAATGATGAGGAATATGCAAGAATGAGAGAGGTTACATTAATTCGTTTTTACCACTGTTTTTTACGTCTAATAACCATAGAGATTATAAAGGGGGCATCGAGGGTGAACTTTGGGAGCGCGATAATGGGGGGCAAATTGAAATCCTGGATGAACACCACAATGCTTGGGTTACACTTGAAACTAGAAAAATTTTAAACAAGAGTCACAAAATTGGATGTTTTAATTTATATGTTTTGCATGTCATTTAACCCTCACCCCTGCCCGTACTTTCCAATTTGTGTGTGCTCACAGACTGGGGACGAGTCAGTGCTTGTTATTACTACAAAAGTTCCCCCCAAATTTTGAATTCAAACAATTCAGTTCTATAATAGTTTGTTTGTGGAAACACCACGTAAATTTATTATTGCAAAGCTTTCGATCCATAAGCCCGGATCTTCATCAGTGCTATTAATATGTGACTTGTATAATTCACACACCCTTTTTATATAAAAAGGGCGTGTGAATTAAACAAGTCACATATTATTAGCACTGATGAAGATCCGGGCTTTAATACGGATCGAAAGCTTTGCAGTAATAAATTTACATGGTGTTTCCACAAACAAACTATTATATGTTTTATCACCATGCAAACATTAAATAATTCAGTTCCTCTTGAAAACATAAAAATTGCTGACATCAGCATCATTTTGGAGTGCTCTCAAAAATGAGTTATAGACAAAACTCAGGTAAAAATGCTTGGTAAAAATCAAAATGGGACTACTTAATTGCCATAAACAAGAATTTAGAGATTTTGGCTCAAACTCACTCACTCCCTTATATCGAGTGAGATGGCCACTTAATGTACAGTATGTATCTGGTATACTGTATAATGTTTACTGTCGTTCCAGTTGAAATATTGATTCAATACATTACCTCAGGCTGACCAATTCATTTCATCAAGTTCCTCGAGATATTCATACACTTCCTGTGAAAGAGCCAGTTCCAAGAATTTTATAATTTCTGGTCACTTCCTTTCTATTTATGATTGGTTAGTTGCACAAACAACAAAGGTGATTGGTGCATTCAAACTATTCAACAGGAAGTTTACAATTATACTAGGAAGTGTATGAATATCTTGAGGAACTTGATGAAATGAATTGGTCAGCCCGAAGGTAATGTATTGAATCAATATTTGAGGAACACTTCAATTGGAACGACAATAATGGTTTTTTTACTTGTAGACTGCATTAAAGGCTTTTGCCTCACTCGGAGCCAGTGACGAGGACATACGAAAAAAAGTAAGTTGATATCAATAATGTTAATTTGTGTAATGTTGCTTAGGATTCGGATTAAGGTGAGATTGGGTTTGAGGTGTTGGTGGGGTTGGGTTTGGATTAAAGATGGTTAGGCTGAGGGGCCAGTCACCTCTTATGGCGAGGGATGGCACAGAAGAAAAAAGGGTTGCATGAACAAAATTTTGAGTGAGTAAAATGTTGGATGAATGAAAAACAAAACTACTCAAGGGTTGGGTAATAAAAATTTATTGTCATTCCCAAAGCATGACTACAGTACCTGCAATCTCATCTGTTGTACTGTATGTCAATACAATTAAATGTAAATCAATCAGAGTTGCTATCTTGATCATTTTCTGATTTTTTTTTAAACTTTTTAATGGTTGGATGAGCCAAATTTTTACCAAGAAATACATCTCTCTTTGGTGCCACCCCCGCCAGAAATAAGTCTGCCGTTCCCTAACTGAGGGTAAAACAGAGGTGAAAACTTTAACGATCTCTTCCAGATCATTGAAACGGAATCAACGATGGATCATGTTGTGATGGGTATCGAAGATTCCCGAATCACGGTACAACTTGCAGCAGTAAAATGTCTGCACAGTCTGTCAAGATCTGTTCACCAACTGAGGACAACATTTCAAGACAATGCTGTGTGGAAACCGTTGATGAAGTTATTACAGGGAGCATCAGAGGAAGTTCTCAAAGTTGCTTCGTCTGCTGTATGTAATCTACTGTTGGAGTTTTCTCCCAGTAAAGAGGTAAAGATATAGAAAGTGAAATTATTTGTGGCATAATAATCAATATCCCATGAAGCGATAGTATCAGGCCTCAAATTTCCCTGAAATCAATCGACGGCAGTGGCGTTAAAAATTGCTGTAGAACCTATGTGCAGTCTTTATTTTACACTAATTGGTATATTTGTATTGATCAATATGCATGTTTATTTTCTATAGTCCATTCTTGAAGCCGGAGCGGTTAAACTCTTAGTTGAACTGACAAAACACGAGAACAACGCATTGCGATTAAATGGAGTCTGGGGTTTAATGGTAAGAGGGACTTGCTTATTAATTCATGTTTTTGTGCATAAAACTTAACATGCTTTTGAAAAATCATTGTGCAGAAATTCCTCTTACTGACTGTAATATCCAATTTGACTTTGTAGAATATGGCGTACCAGTCTGATGAAAATACCAAGAACAGAATTTTAGAGAAACTGGGAACACGGCAGATATTTCGGTAAGTTGACCATTTTTAGTGGTTTGTACTTTTTTGTGATGTACATATAAGATCATCAATTTAGTTTGAAGAATACGACATTTTCCATACCATAGCTTTTGATCTGTGTCCCCATAATATACAGAAAGACAATGCAAAAGCAATATAAATATATATTCCAGAATCACCTGGTTTGAATTTTATTTACATGTAGTTTATTGGAAGATGTCGACACTCAAGTTGTTATGAAGACGCTGGGATTGATGAGAAATCTTCTCTCTGGCAGAGATGTAAGTAAATAACCTTTCTGTCGGAAACAACTTCTTTCACATAGATGACACTTTAAGAAGGGATGCCTGCACTGTGCTTAATTAATATACATGTAGTGTACTAACCTGCGATCAGGTCTATAAATAAATAAATAGGCCTGATACAAACCTTAACAAAAGTCCATGTTTTTACAACCGTATTTCGGTTGTAAATCTGATTGGTTTATGAGACAAAAGATTTTTTAATCTGTCATTTGATTGGTTGGTGCTAATTAGAGTATACTATTGTAAGTTGTTGATATATTTATAGTGATCACAACTACAGTATAATTAGATTGTTGTTGTCGTTGTGTGAAATTTAAATTTCTCCTGCGACATTTTGATTGGATAGTAAATATAAACTTTGCTGTGGGTGGAAAGTGATCGGATTAAGGATTGTGTCAGGCTATTATTTGTAAAATAGAGCCTGATCTCAGGTTAGATATCAGGTTATGCTTATACCGACTCATGTGTGTGTATTTTTTTTTTAAGAATATTGACCATATCATGGCTCTCCATGGCAGAGATGTGATGTGTTATCTGCAACCAATCATTGACGAAACTGGTCCACAAATTTGGGAAGTCAAAGAACAGGTAATCAGACATCTTAATTTAAAACTATCAACAGCTATTTTGCAGAACAGAAAGCTTCTAAATGGCCGATTAATTTTATTCTGTATGGACATGCTGACCGATATGATAAAACTGCAGTTTTCATTTATATTAAGTACTTCGCTGTGATGGGCAACAAAAGTTTATGGTACCAAGTTATGGTAATCATGCATGTAGAACATTCAAAAACAATAGGGACCAAGAAAGATCATTGATTGTCAGGACTGCTTACCAAAAGTGAAGCATGATTTTTCATGCAGGAAGTGATGAACATGGCCAATCAATGTAAACATCGAAAAGCTAGCCAACCATTATTAACCAATATCTGACCAACTGTACACCTGACCTGACATTTGTCAGCCATGGTTATAATCCAGACATTCATGTATGTCAGACATGTTTCTCGCTATTCTAGTTTAAGTAAATGAGTGCAATCGGTCTCTACATTATTTCTTTAAAGCAGCGTACTAACCCCGAAGTCATGTTGTACTTTACTAAATGCTTTGCAGGCATTGTGCATCCTTGGCAACATTGCAAACGGCAGGACAGCAAAAGATTATCTGATGTCAGATGACGGAGTTTTGAAGAGATTGAAGTATTATATCACACAAGACAATGTGAAACTAAAGATGGCCGCTATATATTGTATATCAAACCTAGCTTGGAGTACAGATGAAGGTGCACCAGAAAGACAGACTGTGTTTCGAGACATGGGGATACAGAAATTGCTGCAAGATTTATCTACAACAGCCGATCCATTGCTCTTTGACAGGTGAGATACTAATTTTTTAACTATCACTGTACCAGTAGTCTATTTGCTGCCTAACTGAGATGACTCTATTTAATTTAATGCACCATGCTAGCCTCCTCGAGGGGCAGATCTGGCCTGATTTGTTAGACAGGGTGGGTGTCTGGGGGCATTCTCCCCCAGAAAATGTTTAAAAATTCAAAGCTCTGAAATGCCAATTTTCCTACATTCAATACATTCCATACATTTCATACAACACTGGGGCACAGAGTAGATACATACAGAGCTGTACTGACCAATGTAAACACTGTGGAAGCTTACGTTTTCATGTACCCACTTTGTTTCAGGCGACCGGACAAAAAATGATCAACTGCGCATGCTCGGCAAGTTCCACAAGCAGTTAAAGCAAGTCATCATCCAATCAGATGCATGCATTTAGTATTACTTGCCGAGCATGCACACAAAAAAAGTGGGTACACTAGTTATAACTCTGTATATGTATCTACTCTGTGACTGGGGGGTGTACCACACCCCTCCCACCAGTAGATCCACCCCTGGTCTCCTGTCCTAACCAACTGTAGTAATGATCATCTGTTTGATTTTGCAGAGTGAAGACAGCATTGCAGCAGTTTACCTAAGACAGAAACAGACTTTTCGTTGCCATTAAATAAGCACAGCTATTGCCAATATGTTTAAAACATATAAAACAGATGTATTGAAGGAAATAAAGTTGTGATCCATGCCCTACTCCTAAACATGCCTCACTGAATTCCTATACGGTATTCAATCATTTTTGTGTTGATCTTTTTCAATGGTATTTTAGTTTCAATTGTACTTGTTTTCATCCTGTGTTCTATCCATCTGTTCTGCCCTTTTCATCCCCCCTCCCAATCAAGTATACTTTCCTCTTCTGAATTGCTCCCATCATGTAACATATTATCTTACCATTCCTCTGAAATGCAAGTCGGCACAACAGGGCCAAAGGACGATTGAAGAGGATTTTTCATCAGATGTTCATGGTTCAAAAGAGTCGGTCAGGAAATGCTGTCGCTATTCTCCAGGTAGTCCAATACTCCTTTTTTTTAATAATAAAGTAAATAGGTCATGCGAATAAAGCATTTGGCCAAAATTTTTTAAAACATGTTTTTATCGATCGAAACTAATTGTTTTGATGAAAGGATTAATGTTTTCGAAAGTTTGGACTAGTCTTGAGGGGTTTTTTGACTAGCTTAGCAAAGGGGACCATGGGAAATTTTTCAAAAATTCAAAACCATAGAAAAACCCCGCCTGAAAATTATTGAAAACCTTCCCTTCATCCATGGGCGTACAGGAAGGAAAAAATTAGGGGGGCGGAAAGAAATTTGCCTGACATTTTCGGATTGTTCCTAAGTTGTCAAAAAAAAAGGGGGGGAGGAGTGATTATGAAAAATTCCTATTAGTCCTATTAGATAGCATATTTCCCACAAAATTGACAGAATTTGTCCCATTTATTTTTATAATAAGCCAATATTGCCCGACTGTGAAGCGAATACTGCCCGACTGGCTTTGTTTGCCCAAGAAACTGGGGGGGATGCCCATGCTCTCATCAAAAGAGTTACTTTTGATCGATAAAAACTTTTTGTAACTCTCGAAAGGTAAGGGGTTAGAGAAGGGTTTGGGGTTGGTTTATCTTATAAAATTCAAGTTTGACTATATAGTGACTATACAGCTGGTAATTTACTAAATAGCCGGCTACTGGCTCAGAATCCAGAATCCTGGGGTTAGGCTGATTAGATGCCACAAACATAATTTCGGCACGGACCTGTATTAATCATTTCAGTAGCTTCGGCTAACTTGCATTGTTTTTGCTGAACCCTCTGTAATTATTAAACCCCTTGCGACATTATAAACAAAACAATCAGTCTCACTGCCTCAAAACCCTCCTCCCCGTCATACAGCAAACTCTTAGCTGTCTTTGTAAATAAACAACGGATGTCGAGAGCCAGCGGTCCAGCACGCTAGATATCTCGTCGCTATAAATATAAAAGGTATCGAAGTTCTAAGACTAGTTTGATAACCAAGTATTTTTAAAACCAGCGACTTTTTTTATTTCCGTTTCCGATGCTAAATTTTCCAATTTTGAAACACTGTTTGGTCAATTTAATTTCCTCGATACAATCTTCGTGGTTTTAGAAAGCGTATGCTATATGTACGTGCTGAGAAGAAGCTAGTTTTGTTCGTATGATTTTTTGGAAAATTTGAACGGCCATATTGTTCGAGCCAGAACAAGCTTGGTTACATGAAGTTCTGAACGTGAAAAACAGACACGCGCATGCTCAGTGCCATCACACCTGTGACGTCATTTCAAGAGTTTTGGCGGGAAAATTTGTAATATTTGGAGAAGACAAGATGGCGCTGGTTTAATATTTACTTCGTGTCATCAAAGGGGATTTTTGTTCACAAATAACCGCTTATTTTACGTTATAGCGACTGGTTAGTTTTGGAAATTATAACTCAATGGACAGGGAAAACGATTCTGTATGGAAAACGATGCGTGTCAAGTTATTGACTTGTTGTGATGTTAATATTTGTTGTGAAAGACGGCCGGAAATTTCGCTACATCGCTGTACTGGTTTATAAACAATTCTACTGGAAATTCGACCATGGATAAAGGGAGAATGAAAGAACAGCCTGTCTTAACGGTAAGTTTTTAAAGGGTTTTCAATTTTTGGTAATGTTTTTAGTTTAAAGCTTTCTCTCGAAACTATACTTCGGTAGAGACTGTAGAGTCGGTGGACAATTTTGGCTCACGTTGTTTTATAGATTTCGTTGCTACCCAATTGACAACATTAGGTAAATCACGTGCCTATATTAAGTAGTTTTTCTTTGTTAGAATTTAATATACGACATTGGAACACCTTTTTACATTTGTTTTAAAATTTAAAGGGCTGTAAAAGTCCATTCTGCGCATCATTCTGCTCTGCTGCCACAGAGCCCAAGCGTTGGTCTGTAATTTATAACACTATATTGCACTAATATGTCATATAATAATAATACTTCTATAGTCAAACATATAATAACAACATATCAGGTGATTTGTATTTGTATGTTTTTCAGTTTATTTAAGATTCTATTATTAGCTTATATAGAGGGCCCCCTATACTTTTTGCGTGAAGCGTGAAGGGCTTATTTTACTTAGCCGTGAAACGTGATCGGGCCCCCTATACTTTTTGCGTGAAGGGCTTATTTTACTTAGCCGTGAAACGTGATCGATGATTTTCTTAATCCATGACTCGTGAAAAGGCAAAATATTTTTACGTGAAAGCATATTGTGAAGAGGTATAGGGGGCCTTCTATATAGCATTTCGAACCTGACAGCCCGTTCGCAGTAGTCAATTTATCCCGGGCGTTCTGTGACCCCTGTCCTTGATCATATCAGATCATGTCAGTGGCATCTAGTAAATTACTTAAATAACATTGCCCAAAGGTTTTACCCAAAATTCCAGAGGGATTTTACAACTTTAGAAAGTGGAAATATTTTCAGATACATGGGCCATCATTCCAATACCGAATTTACCATCAAAGAACAAATATGACTGGTTTATACTTAACAAACATAAAACATTTTTTCCGTATTGATATACAGTTATATCAACACAAGTGGAAATTGGGAAAACGAGAAATTGTGTGGAAACATGACGCCCGAAGGGCGGAGTGTTTTCAAACAATTTCGAGTTTTCCCAATTTCTACGAGTTATATCAACACAGCTCTTAACCAATCAGCTTTCAGAATTTACAAATGCTGTATTATAATATAGTTTATTTTGTCTAAAAATACACTCTGAGAAAGTTCACAAACTAACCTCTTTGAAATTTGAGGTCCTTAACTCATTAAGTCTCATTGCGCCCCCATGCGCCCTGGAATTGGGAACGGGGTAAGTCTCATTGCGCCCTCATGCGCCCTGGATGACACGTCAACTTCCGGGCACGATTGTCTAGCGCGTATTTATCGGGTTGCCTAGCAACGGTCACGAGTATAAAGTGCAAAATTCGGGCTTTCAAACGATACATCATGCGAGAAAATTGATCAAAAGTTTGCGAAGATTTTCGATTTTAAAACTCTATTTTTTTACAAAACCTGTGACAACCGCAAAGTGTCACAAGATAGGACTTTGCAGCAAGTTTTAAGGATGAAAAAGAAGAGGTTTTCAAAGTGTTTTACATATAAAATATATTGTAAAACATAAGGGAGTGTGCATATGTTTCAAGTCAAGTTCTTGTCCAAATCAAGTCGCGCGATTTTCAGCCAGAAAAACAGCAATTTCTTTCAATCTAACGGAAAAGTGAAGTGGGAAATCGCAAGAAACATGAACACTAAATCCAAGTGAGTAGTTACGATTTTTTTGAGCGTGTTTTTGAATGAAAATACCTGGCATGTTTTCATGAAATACGATATAGCATTAAAGCAAGTTCAATCTAGTTTAAAACTAAGTTTTTAGAAGAACTTTTCGTGCATTTTATGGCATGATTTCGACTGTTTTCGTGACCCTACTGTTGGTCGTCTTGCTCAAGTTGTTATTTTAGCCGAAGTACTTTCAGAAGACAGTAGGTTCAACTTGTCATGTGCGTATATACATTTTTGGCAAGAAAAATTTCGAGTAAAACCGCATTAAAACTAAGTAGAATACTCTACAATGAATACTATATCTGTTTCTATAAACTTTGTCTCGAAACGAGCTCTCATTTCAGAGATAATGTGGTTTAAAATCAGTGTATTGAATTATGCCGTTACTTGGCGCGTGCGAATTCTGAACCTTCATGACAGGGATTTGAAAAGCTTCTAAAATACACTTTATTGCTTCATATATCCCCATAAAATTTTTAAATCAATAAAGCACATCATAAAACTAATGTACGCTCATTTTCTAAGAAGTACTCATCGATTACCTGAAGGAAAAGTTTAAAATAGGTCAGGAGAGTAGTTTACAAAATGCCGTTCTCCTCTGAAATGGCTTCTTTTGCGGGAAGCCATTAAATTTATGTACTTTCCAAAATTGTAATTTAGTCGCTTTTTTGGTCTCATTGTTCACTTATTTATCATGGAATTACTTCGCTTGAGCTCTTTTAATAATATCTGGAAGATACTTTGCTATTTGGTGAAATAAAAGCTATATTTTTAGCAGTTTATCTTTTGAAAACTGCATGCGCAACAAAGTGTCACCAATGTGTTTACTCTCGTCTGACAAACAACCAAAGATGAAATACTTTATTTCACTCTTTTATAGCAATCTAAAATGCCTAAATATTAGATTATTCATTTTATTTGAGCATACATATTATATTTTTATACAATTGGTCCTTGAAAAGGACTTATTTCAAGCTAGAGTCAGATTTCAAACTAGAGTCAGATTTCAAAAGAAACCGCCTGTCTGACATTTTACAGCAACCTACATTGGCGCGCACGACGTTTTAGCCACAAATCCGTTGTTTTCTCAACAGAAACAAAAGGAATTTCAGTTAAAATTCTTACCTGATGAACATTCAAAAGTGTTTATCTCTTTTTGACGACTTTCAGTGCTCTTAATAGCGAAATAAAAAGCCTTTTGTTTTGTCACCGCACGCTGCGTTTGAAAATGCCGGCTGTCAAAGTCAGAATTGAAAACACCTCAAACATTTTAAAATTTTCTCACCTTTTTCATCCTTTGTTTATATTTTAATTAGTAATTTTTGTACTTCGTGTTTTTCCAAACATATTTGAGCTATTTAAAAACTTCAAAGAGGTACAAACACTGTGTTTTTGGGTTACAGAGTTTTTGGGACTTGAACAACAAGTTCTGAAGTTCAAGTTCTCCATTGTAAACTAGATGTCCTGAGTGTGCCTGAGCTATGCCCAAGCAAATTTTTATAGCGTTTCATTATTTTGTAATTTATACCCTACAAGATGAAAACTAATTTGAAAATAAATGTGTACCAATCCAGGAATCAAAAAATATTTCTCCATTTATGTTGGGTTATTGAATTATTGCCCTTCAGATGTTGGGTGTCATGAAGAAACAAAATGTCAGGGACTTAAATTTACACAAACCAAGAATTCTCACCCAAAAATCTAATGATATATTTAAGTGTGGGAGCTCATTTAAAATAGAATTGATTAATCATTTATCATTTTAACCCACTGCAAAATTTCAAAGTTTTTTATAACATTGATCTTGAGATATGGGTATTTTTGTAAAAGCAGTTGACAGTAACTAAAATTCGCCATTTTCCTTGCAACTTGGGGAGTGCCAATGTTGCAACAGTCTGCAACTTAATAACGTGTCTAGAAAAACAAATGCCATACCATCACAATATTTTATACTAAATATGAGTGGATCGTTTTATTTATATGTGACCACTATATATTTAGATTTTCTGCATTTGTATTTCAGCGAGTGCCGGTTGTGTGTTTGTCTAGGCCGGCGTTGTGTGCAATCTAACATGCTGTAACATTGATCCTGTAATGGCCAATGTTTTGTTTTTTGTTCTCATTTTTTTTCCTTTACGATTTTTCCTAAGATTGCCTTTATACAATATTTTTCGGTTAGGTTAGAGTTAGGGTCACGTTTCTTTTTAAGATACGGTAGTTAATAATTTGCACACCAATTTGAATTGTTTTTATTATGCTAAATGCTGAGCCTCTGACATGATCTGATATGATCACGGATGGGGGTCCGGGGTCACAGAAAGCCCAGGATAAACCCACTACCCCTGTTCACCTGGATACGCACATAGGAGACGCGCGCGATTTAAAATAAAAGGCGGCAAGATACACTGTATAAGTAAGTGACAAGAGATGAAACTCTTAAAGTTTATCATATTATGAATGCCCTGACTTGAGTGGGCCAATAATTATACAATGAGTGACATGTCAAATGAATGCTGTCAACCTTTGGTCAACTGCTGTCAACCAACCTGAATCAATGATATAAACAAGGAAACAAACTGGACTAAAGCTCGAGAAGAGAAGTCAATTTATGTCGACTGTAATGGTTTCAATGTTTAAATTAAAAACCAACTACAGTACATTGGGTCCAACAACATTGGTCGCTATTAAAAACTATAGCAATTTATAAGACTTTTAAGGGCTTTTATTTCACAAAAGTTTCAATGGCTATTTACTTTAGC
>CACRXK020004387.1:0-31940 GCA_902702795.2 Paramuricea clavata | reverse complement strand
GGGGGGGGGGGGGGGGGGGGCATGCCCTCTGACCCCCTAGTAATACACCCTCCTCTGCAAAATCTTCGTTCTCTCTAACAGATGAGCCTAGGTCCACCCTTGGAAGTAAACATTCTGCATCCCACCTTTGAGCAATTGAGATACAATTATGTATTATTTCCAGCCCTCGTACCTCCAAAATGGACCTCCTTTTCAGCTTCAGCCAATTTTGATTCTAACTCCATAACCTAAAAACAAACAAAATGGTTTATCTCTATGGAAGTTTCCCTCTTTTTCTGTTTTCTTTGACATTTGGTATATAGTAAGTTAAAATACTTACTGACTGACTGGGACTGTCAGGAAACAGTATGTTTTATGGACCCTCAACTGCCAATGTTCCCCTCTGCTTTGTCTCGGGAAATATTGGTAGTCTCGAGTCCACAAAACATACTGTTTCCCAACAGTCTCAGTCAATAATCACTGTAAATGAATATTGAAATTTTAATGAGCCTTGACATTTTAACCCGTTAAGCTGGCATGCTCTCCCCTTGACGAGTAAAATAATAAAGTAGGGCGCAATGTGACTCAATGGGTTAGGTTGCGAAGGTTGGATAAGGATAAACCTTAATAAGGATAAACCTTGATAAGGATAAACCTTGATAAGGATAAACCTTGATAAGGATAAACCAGAATATACTGCTGGCCATACATTACCCACAGGTCCCTCAAGTCATTGGTACTTAGTCGAAGGTTGCACATGAAACCATAACCACGGTTCGATAAGCACCCACACCCCTACCCCAACTAGACCTGCCTGATCTAAAATCCACAAACCTTTTTCTGAAGTCGAATAACTGAGATCCATTTTTTCTCAAGTAGTCCAGAGTATTTTTTATCTGTTTCCTCTGGCTAAAAAAAGCAAAAATGTGCATAATGGTACATTTCATTTATAATACAAGATTCTTATCATACCGTGCAAATAGTAATTCCACAATCGGTACTCACTAAACTGGCATCATTTTTAAAAGCTTCTAGAGTTGCAGAGAAACCAGAGGATTGAAGATAGTCGGCAATAGCCTTGTTCCTTAAAATAAAAATCTTGCTATTACAATACAACATTTGGGCAACGCCATCATTTCCCCATTTCATTCATTTCATTTCATTCAGTTCTAGCCCCACCCTGTGAGCAAAAGTTCAGTACCAGCCCACATTTTTGCTCTCAGAAAGGATTGGCAATGTGACGGCATTTTGGCCAAAAGGCCTGACCAGTTGGAATTTTGATTGACAACATAGTACATTTTACATATGGGTACTTGTCATATGAAAACTTGTTGTATGGAAACTTGCTATATTATCACTGGTTTAATGCATTCACACCTAACCCATTGAGGAAATTGAAAGTTAACCTATACAATTATCATTCTGGCATATGAAAGCAACTCCTGACACCATTATTCCTGTTCATCAGTTTATGATGGAATTTGAAAATGTGATGTCTTTACACACATTTAGGTCATATACCAGAATGGCAATACAATCATATGTGACTAGTTGTATAATGTAGATGGCCCTTAAAGGGTCACATCCATATTCAAGATGCTGTGCAAAACATCAAATTGACGTTTTGCGTGGGTAGTTGGGTCATAAGTGTTAAGGCCTGGTCACACTACACAATGATGGCGATATGATCAATTGTAAACACGCAATAATTGGCAAACAAATTGTGTTCTAAAGTGTCCACACTACAACGAATATGATAAAATGATCGTTTGACGATGATTTTAAAATCGCTCACCTGAGCGATTTTTTTTCAGTTGGACATTAACAATAAATTTTTGACCAATCAACGCGCGTAAACAAGTTGTCGTATATCGTTATCGTTGTGTAGTGTAACCTGGGCTTTAATCTTTGATGTTTTTCGCGAATTTCACTGTGGTAATGTAGTTGTCCAAAAGCTTGTCAAAAGTTATACCACGCTTGACATTTTCAAGGCTGGGTGGGTGGATTTGGATAATTATCTCGTACCTTGCGTATTAGCAGCTTTCCTATTGGCTACAAGGAGGTGCGTTCAATCTCGAACCCACCTGCTGATGTATGTTTGGGAGGGGGGGGGTTCGAGATCAATGTTTCTGCGGCAGGCATTATGAAGCGATTTGAACAAATTTCCGACAAAGATTTAAATAAAAAATAAATTAACTGTTTTTAATTGTTTTATAATTATTATTTTTTTATTTTGTTTGATGAAAATGGAAAATTCTGTATTCAAAGTGGAAGAAAATATGGCCACCGAAATTTGTTCGGCACGAGCAGGTTTATATAAATCTTGGCAATGTTTTCACAGAATGTGTGCATTTTCTCTTTTCAAGAATAAGGGAATATTGTAGAGAATTTTTTAGGTTTAATTTAAGCTTATGACATGGCTATGTTTGTTTGTTTGTGTAGTATGTTGGCAGCTACAATGTTTGTTATCCAAACAAGAAATTATGGACTAAAATGCGTAAACTCTTCAGTACTTTATACCGAAATGGCATGTGATAAAACCAAACATACTTGCAGGTTCGGTGAGTCAGGGATTGGACGCACCAAGGGTGGCCAGAAGTTTCCCAAACTTACCGAGCTTCGTCGCTCGGTGAGTTCAGGAAACTTCCAGCCACCCTCAGTGCGTCCAATCTCTGATTCACCGAACCTGCAAGTATGTTTGTTATAAAACCTCAATTTGACGTTTTCCGTGGCAAATATTTGAACATGGATGTGGCAAAATAACAATGTCAAATAACTAACATTATTATTGGGTGTTTGCCATTTCTTATCAAATAAGTCTCGGTCAACACAATATCACAATATTATTTACAACAGAGGCAATCCAAATATAAACTGCTAGGCACACACTAAAACGTCTGCATAACTTTGGTTGTACAAAGTAATGCATATTGACATTTCTTTAGAATGGCTGACATGAATACAAAACAACGTTTAGTTATAATTAAATCAAATTAATTTTACACAAGTGTACATTACAAATTTACAATAAGACTTACAATTCCTCTTTCTGACGTGGTGTTAAAACCATAGTTAAAGACCCAAGCATACAATAAATTCCTCAACACTTCGGATAATGTCAAAAACGAGTCTCATCGCGTCCTGAAAAGCAAGACAGGACATAAACATGTATGCAAATCAAAATAGAATACCATTTATGACCTGCCCTTTGCAAAAGCATGTTGTCATTATCAATCAGCCTCCCAAACCCTGAATTGGAGGCTAATAGATTGTACATTTAATAAAAATAAAACTATGTTTACAATTTGTAGTCGCTTTGGGCAGCTTCAGACGATGGGCGGTAGCCAATATACGATAGCTCGTTGTCAACGGTTTTATATTAATTTTCCAGAATTAACCCCACTTTACAAAACGCACAGGGTTTTTCGAGAGATTATCGCATCTCATCTGAAGCATTATTAACCCTTTCGGCCAAATATCGCCACCGGAAACCACGCAAAAACACAACATGTTCAGAAATGGCCATTGGACAGATCACTAGCTGGCCACTGCAGATCAAAACGTCGCAAATTCAAGGCCGTTTTCGTCAATTTTCTGCCCGTTTTTGCCATATTTTCAACGCATATAGTATAATACACATATTTACCTTGGTGTATATGTCGTATCCATGGCTCTAGTGCAATTTCCTGGGCGAAATAATGAACAATTTCGACGATTTTTGAGATGAAAAATGAAAATACTTTCACACCGGTTTTCAACGATATCCTTCCCGGCAAGCTTTACGAATCACGCATGCGCAGTACCAGGAATCGTGGCGAACTACAGGGAACCCATTCATGATTTCCGCGAATATCCACGAATAGTAAATATTTCAAATAGCTGGAAAATTGGAAATTTAACCCCGTTATATTATTTCAGAACTTTAGAAAACTACTGGTGATCCATTCATACACAAATTTTAATCAAACTGACTACACATCAATTGCAAAAGTATTCTTTTTTATTTATTCTATTTACACATAATTTCTCAGTCACAATATCCGTGTTTTGTTTTGTTTTGTTCTGGTCTAGTCCCATTGCTTCGGTGGTTCCCTTTCATCAGAGCTGGTGAACACATATCGGTGCGACCACAGTTAATAAAATGCATGGTGACTAATAATAAAATAATAAAATGTTTGGTGACTCGGCGAAAACACAATACAGCTCATTATCTATGTTTGTGTAGGTTTATGCAAAAATATGGGTCCTATCTCGTCACGTGTTTATTGTATTTTTTCGAAATCAACCAATAGTAATGTGTGGATGAACAGCTGAGTTAGAGAATATTCACCTATTGGTTGTGACGAGAACGGAACAACTTTTTGCATAAACGAGGACAATAACATAGATTGTGCTGTATGTGAGCTTCCAAACCATGTATATTTTATTAACTGTGGTGCGACTAACCCCAAGTATAATTTTTTATATTTGTAATATTTGGGTCATTCTAAGAAGAAATGTAATGTAGTAAAAAAACCCATCTTAATCAACTTTTTCACTGAAAAAGTTTCCAGATATGATGACATTTAGTGAATTTTTGGTACAAAAAAAACAAAGGAAAACTAATTTGCAATTCACCTAATGACATCACATCCGGAAACTTTGACAGTGAAAAAGTTGATCAAGATGGGATTTTTTATTATTAAAATATATTACATTTCTTCTTCGAATGACCCAAATATTACACATACCAAAAAAATCATATTTGTGGTTATTCGCATTTTAAAGAAATAACAGTCGATACCTCCTTTGTGCTTCAGTCGAAAAGAGATAAGAATACTACTAGCTTTGTTACTATTGACATCACCTACACTGGCACACGGTCAAGATTCTATTATTAAATGAATCCTCGTCTGAGGACCTCATCGATGCCAAAACATACGGTATGTAATACATCATGGCTTATTTAATCTTTCTCGCCATTTTGTTTTGTAGAATAAATACAGTTCGGTGCTGGAGATCTTCATGGTTAATGATCAATGAATGCTTAGAATCCAACTTGAAGTTTCAAGTCGCGGACTTCTTTCACAAGATTGTGAATGCAGTCACTTCTGAAAAAGAGAACGTATCAGTTAAAACAATGCAACAAAATGGCAGGGAAATATTAATAAAACAAGCTTGCATTCCCAATAGCTAATGAAGTGAAAAAAGTTTGTCCAGTGTAGGTAGTACTCTGTAGTACGCTATGTCTGAACTACCTGAAAAAGATATCTCAAACGTGGTGGTCCAGTGTAGGTAGTATTCTACAATAAGCTGCCGTGGTTTGTGTTTGAACTAGTTGAAAAAAATATCTCAAACGTGGTGCATGGTTCAGTGTGGGTATAGTATTCGACAATAAGCTACCGTGGTTTGTGTTTGAACTATTTGAGAATGATATCTCAAACGTGGGGTCCAGTGTAGGAAGTATTCAGGAATAAGCTCCCGTGGTTTCAGGATGTGAATCACCTGCAAAATATATCTCAAATGTGGAGGCCCACTGTAGGTAGTGAAAAAGAGTTGTCGCTCAAAACGTCAAAGCATTTTGAATCTATAATATTTTTGTTTGTGGAAACACCACGAAAATTTATTACTGCATAGTTTTCGATCCGTAAGCCCGGATCTTCATCAGTGCTAATAATATATGACTTCACTTATTCACGTGGTGTTTCCACAAACAAAAGTATTATACGTTTTATCGCCATGCAAACCTACAAAGAACTTATTTTGAATGTATTTAGATAAATAGTTCAGACACAAACCACTGCAGTTTATTGAATATAGTCCGCCAGACGTTTTCTTATTGTGATCATCAAGCCGGGAAACGCGGGTTCAATTCTTGGTCGGACCTCTACTCAAGGTCTTAAAAATATCTGACGAGAAAGAGCTACCTTTACAATGACATCAGTAATTGGTTAGACGTTCGCGTCTTCTCGGATAGGGACGTTAAAATCGTAGGTACCTCGGAATCCCTAACAATTGGGCAATCGCCTGTTGTGAAATGCGCTCACCAATGAGTGTGAGAAACTGGATAAACTAATGATGAGTAAATCAACCTACTCTTCCTTCAACAGCGATGTCAATTGAGTTTGATGACTTGCTGATAAGGTTCTCGCTTTTGGCTTCCAGCTACCTTCCTCTTTCCTGCCCAAGTATTTTCGTTTCTGTTGTAACTGGAACGAGAATAATACTATTTTCAACGTTTAGGTAGGTTTTTACCAAATATCTGTTTTTAATCCAACCAATCATATGTCCAAGCATATATATTACACTTCCTTAATACCTGATCAAAAGATTTTTGAAATATTTTAATATTTTTAGCCATTTCTTGCAGTTCTTGTTTCATTCTTATTTCAGCATGAGACAGCACAGGTTGCCTCGACTGTATAAACTCCAACACATTCTCAATTCTAAATACAATACATTCTCAATTATAAAAATATACAATTCTGAAGGCCCGCGTTTACACTTACAATTTCTCCTGCGATTTCTAGTGCGATTCTCTTCTTCTGAAAGATGTGAAAGAGTAGACGAGTTACGAATGTTATTATTATTATTATTATTATTATTATTATTATTATTATTATTATTATTATTATTATTATTATTATTATTATTATTATTATTATTATTATTATTATGAACTATATTTCAACACGGTACAATTTCATCTATACTAAAATTAATTATGTACAAGATATAAAAAGAAAAAAAGGTGATCTTCCAACCGGCCGTGCTCACACAAGCAGAAATAAGAAATAATTACAAAACAATTATTTTAGGTAGATGGAAACAATGGCAGGATTACTTGATGTTAACTTGCATGCTTCAAGTTAGACTTAAAATTAGCAATAGTTGTTGATGCTTTTACCGATGCAGAAAGGCAGTTCCAGACTTCCGCACCCCTGTAGTATGTGTACCCTCATCTGAACATTCATAACTCGTTCACATCCATCAGAAGAATGAAATCGCACCTTATGACTTATATTGCAGGAAAAAAAATTACAAACCTTTTCAAAATCAATTCTTGTCTATCTTTCGTATCTTCATATTTCTCTGCCAACATCTCCATTCGTTCTTGCAAAGATCCCTTCTCTTCATTCAAATATATCAGATCCTCCGTTTGTTTGTCACTTTGCCTGCCTAGGATATCCAACCTGGTCAGGAATAATAGTAAAGGCTTGTTTACCCATAAGGTACGAGGTGGGGGAGGGGGCGGGACAAGCTTCTACGCGTAAGTTGTTACCTCTTTATGCTGCTTGTATGAGACTGACCAGAACGAAGTCAGAAAGGTCCCATACAAATGGGCTCAAATATTACAGAATACCTTCGTTCAATTTCCTCCTGTGCCAACTTCTGTCTGTTGATGTATTCCACACGGAATGTATGAGTTGCAGCAGTTAAGAATTGAAAACAGTCTTTGGGAGAAAGATTGGTGTTCTCTGATGAACTTCTGAAAAGAACACACGAAATAAACATTACTTAAGCCCGGTGTTTACACAATCAAAGTTTCTGCGATCACAGTAGGAATTTTGCATTGGTAAATTCCAAGTTTGGAAGGATTTGTAGAAAAATGTTTGAGTGTTTAACACTCACTCAGTTCTCTCAAACATTTCGTACAAATCCTTCAAAACTTACAATTTACCTTTGATTAGGGATGCATGCCCGCTCCCCCCCCCCCCCCCCCCCCCCCCCCCCCCCTTGGCGCAAGTCAAGACATTTCTTTTACCTTAATAAAGGATTTGAAGTATCCCGCCGTAGAACCTGTTTGATACGGTTTCCAAATTCACCGCCAGAGCTCAGCCGTTCTGAAGAATCGTTAGGTCTAGATAATTTTACAAAACAAGTTTTTCTTGGTTTCTTGAAAATTTAGAGCTAAACATACAACACACCAACCGTCTCTACACACGTAAAAACGCACAAGTTGTTACAGGTCTGCAAACAAGTTGTTACAAATTTGTTCACAAGCTGTCGACAAGTTATGTTCGCACTGCTTGTTCCCAGTTGTTGTAACAAGTTTGGAACAAGCTGTTGACAACTTGTAACAAGCTTGATGGCATTATTAGACTTGTTATACAAGGTTGTTCTAACAAGTCTGATAGAGTCATGACATAGCAAGAATGTTACAAGGTTGACGACACAAGTTTGTAACAATACTGTAGTGTTTTATCATGACTGTATCGGACTTGTTGGAATAATCTTGCAAATCTGATAATGCCATCAAGCCTGTTACAAGCTGTTAACAGCTCGGTTCCAAACTTGTTGACAGCTTGGGACAAGCAATGCGAACACAACTTATTGACGGCTTGTTTGGCAGGCTTGCTACAACATGTGAAATTTTTACATGGGAATGTTTCATGGGAATGTTTCATATTCACATATTAATTTGCGCCATAAAAATCGTAGGTATACCGTAGGAAGAAGTTGTTGTTTACTCACATGTCGTTTAATCCAGATTCTTCTGAGATTGGAGAAGGCGATGGGGGACGATTTAAAAATCTATCAAAGCATAAACCAAATAAAACATACTTTGTTAGTAGAGCAAAGTTAGAAAAATTTGAGTAAAATATTACAATGACATACCCGATATATCACGTGTATATAATTAGTTCTTACTTGAGTGATTTGGTAATGCATTCCATAGCGTCAGTCAAGGCGACAATGGTAGCACCCAGTTCCCAATCGCACACAACCGTAAAACCAATAAGATTAACAGAACTATACAAAGAAAATTGAAGCGTCAAAGTTCAGCGAAAAAATATATTTTCTGGTTGGGAGGGGTTGCATTCGAGCGGGGGGAGGGGCGATAGTGCTGCCTATAGGTTACATAACACATACGACTTGATATATAGGACTTGATCTGTTCCTAGGGCGCCTTATGCGGGTGCTGAGGCGGCCCAGGTTTTACTTTTGTAGCTCCCCTGTTCCCCACCGTCCCTGTAACACATTGAGCAGTCTTGGTCTTTTTTTAATTTGGCAAGGCTTGCTTAATTATAATTAAAGTAGAAAAGTAAGATACCTCGATGGAACAGGATTGGTGCAAATAAGATGTTGAACAATTCCATTTTCGTTCGAATCGAAGCTCACAACTCGCTCAGTTTCTGAAACACAGAATAAAAATCTGGCATTCTAATTTGCAACAGAGTATCCTTTTGAATTCAATAAGCCAATTTTAAAGCCAGACGTGGTAAACGTGTCGGCCAATCATATTTTGCAAAATTTTCTTTCTGCGGAAAATTTTCTGAGTGGAAATGGACCTTAAAGCCGGTTTTCCACTAGGCAAAATTTTTCGACGGAATCGAAATTTTCTTTTGTCTTACAAGCACTTGAATTTGAACAATAGAACTTTCGGTTCGACCGAAAAATTTCGCCCAGTGGAGAACCGCCTTTAAGAACCCAGGCCTTTCACTGCGTGACCAACATCACAGTAGATTTGTGCTGGTCGACAGGGGTGGAAAAAATATTTTACTTTCTGGGACCGCAAGAGAACGTTGAAATTTATCTGCATATAATCAGGTAAATCGATACTCGGAGACTGTAACAACACTAACAAGTTGTCAAACTGATCGTCATGCTATATTTTAATAGAAAAAACATGGATTCAGTATTGGACTCAGGCATTCAAATTATAATGCGGCACGATTTTTTTTCAGTCTCGTGTCTCTGTAGGATTTTTTTTTAATGCATTTAACCTCTGCAAGAATTTTTTTTCAAGACTATTTGTACATTGCTGTTTGCTTGCACGAATTTTTTTCTCTGACGTAATGGCTGCACGAATTTTTTTCCAGGCATTTTTCTTTGCACGAATTTTTTTTTTGATTTCTAATGGTCCGCCCCTTATCAGATTCTGTACAGTAATTCAAGGGTGACTCTCGTGTATAAGAAGAAGTAGATTCCTCACCATTACAGAACTGATGAAGATTTCTCAGCCAAGGCAATGTAACCGTGTGAATACCAGCTGGATGAAAACAGTGATAGCGATTTCCCGAAGTGTCATCTATACAAATACACAAGCAGAGATATATACTTTAATACGTAGTCTACGTAATCCAGGTGATCTGACGGTGAGGAAAAGGACTGGGACTAGCAACAGAATAAAAATCCAGTTTCGTACCTTTGATCACTTGTCACGCCCTGATTCTTTTGTGAAACTGTTTGAAACTTTGTGTCTGTGTCTTGCACAGAGAAATAAGTGTCTGGGACAAATTTGAGATAGAAATCTAATATCGTTAATGAGATATTGAGTAATTTTAAACCAGAAATGGATTTCTATTTTACAACTAGTGCCAGGCCTTTTCCGAGTTCCGAGATCACCTGGATATTAATCGGTAGCCATTTCACTTATGCCCTCTTAAAATACCTTTAAAAAGTTTCACAGTGTAAGTTTCATCCTTGTTTTCAAAAGTTTCTGTTGCGAATTTATCCGTATCTTCGAAACTTTTCTCCTGTTCAGAATTTGCCGAGAGAGCAAGTTCCATACATTCATAAACATAAAGAGATTGCGTGGACGCTGATTGAGAAAACACACTGTCAGCATGGCTGCTCACGCCATCACTTTCATCCTAAAAAGGAACGAAAATAATATACAGATAAAAGTTTTTTTGTAATTTTGTCCGCAGCTGTTCATTATAAGGGATGTACTGAAAAAAATGAACGATCTTGCGTTATATATTCCTTATCATTCGTTGCATATTCTTTAGTTAAATAAATGGATAAACGGATAATCAAATAGTCAGTTAAGTTCAAAGATAGTTTTTTTTTACAATCTGGGGAAATTCATGTTTTTATACATAAATAATAGGCTTCCTAGAAACTTTGACAACCTAATGTTACGAATAAAACAAGTGCGTGGCTATGGTTTGCGGAGAGCTGAATAGATGATCAAACTGATTATCAATTTCCTATTTGTAATACAAAATGACTGAAAACAGCAAACTTCGCAAGGCTATATTATCCGCATTTTAGAACATTTCGCAACGAAACTTCGGAATATTACTAATTTTGTGATGCTCTTTCAAGGCTGTGATGAAATTGTTGTCCAGGCTAGTCTAGATCAAAATTCCACTTAAAAGGAGAAAGGTCTATTGTTATACTATATGTAAGTATCTGTAAGTATCAGATATACTGTATGTAAGTATCATTGCGTATAACTAAGTTACGCCAATTCTCCGTGTCCTATCAAAGTTCAAGTTTTTTTAATACACTGAGTAACGAGGTCGTAGAATATTGACACAGAATAGAGACAAAAAGAAGATCGACTTCTTGGCGGTTTTTCCTATGATTTTGGCGTACCGTAATTCGTCATGATCAAAATGCCGACGCCATAGTCCTAGCCAGTGGGCTTATTAGAGGCATTCACCCCTGGTAATATTCAAAATGCCAAACGTCCAGGGGGGTGAATGCTTGTCATACGCGCACTGGCTAGGACATAGAATATATAATAGACCAGAAGCCTCACTGTACACCTTTCCTTAACATTTTCGTGTCCGCGATTTTCGCACGCTAGATGACGTGTGTGACACTTGCTGCGAACATCACGTCAGCGTTCGTCAGCGTCAATTCCTCAAATCAACGGTTTTTCTTGAAATTCGAAAAACATGCTCAAAGTGTACGCTGCATATTCTGCAATTATTGTGCAAATATTTGACGCTTTTGTTTTTTACGTTGTGTCTTCCTGTTGTGATGACCCATTATTTGGACCTGTGGCATTTAAAAACGGTTAAAACAGCAATCTTTATTACCTAGTGATGGCAATTGATGGCGTTGCTCGCGCTTGATGGCGCCGTGATTACACTTGCTGGCTCGCGCTTGCGCATAAAAAATCTCGGACTCAATTTTGGCTGAGTGAGGCTTCTGGTCTATTTTCTATTCTGTGGCTAGGACCATGGCGTCAGCATTTTGATGACGAATCATGGCGTGGCAGCGGTCACGTTCTTCTTGGCTGTGTCGACCTTCTGTGTGTCTTTATTCTGTGATATTGACTCGGCTTACAAATGGTTTGCTAAATACATCCTCTTCTTCTGAATCCAGAACAATACAATGATAGATGACGCCACTACATGTTGTTATGGCAACAACGACAGGGTTTGTTGGGAAACAAAGGATATCGCACGAGTCTACGCCATAGTTGTCTTCTGCAGGGGGATATACTGGCAGGCAGCCTTGAAGTTCGTAGAAAAATCTGAAAATAAAACATTTGGCAATGTTCCAGTTCACAGTTTTCATATATCCGGACAGAATGTTTATATACTTCAGTTAAAAAAGATCGAACAACAAAGAACATTAAGTCACAGCGCCTCCCCTCCCCATTGCCACACCCATGAGGATTCTATTTCTTTTATACTTTATTCTTTCTTGCACAGGGACAGAATCAATTCTTTCATACTTGTGATTGCACACTACCGTAGGAACCAATTTTGTATGGGGGGGGAGGGGTGTGATTAGACAGGGGCGATTATTAGGTCATTATTTCCCTCTCAAACTTTAAAGATTATCACTAGTTTAGAAATTATTGCCCCCCCCCCCAGTTGCTACGGCCCTGTTGCATTTGCATAGACATCAAACGTTGTTTCAAATCTGGGGGGGATGAAGTGGAATGGGCTATTACATTTAAAACCCAACCCCCCCTGTCGAGGACCTCTGCTTTTGGGGATTTTTACCCCTCTGGAATGCAAAAAATCTGTGTAATTGACCCCTCTGGAAGAGACTTGAAAACCACTCTGGAAGTGCATTTTTGCATTTTAACCCCTCTGAAAGCATTTTTCTTCCATTTTTCCCAATTACCCCTCTGGAAAAAAGGCCAAATTTCGAATTCCCACTTGGAAAATGAGACAGGGGGGGGGGGGTACGGGCACAGAGGTAAGGGTATTAAATGTAATAGCCCAATGTATCAAATTTCTACAGCATAATAACAGTACTCTATTTTCGCGCCATTTGCCCCATTTTCGTTCTACGTTCTAATTTCTCGACAGCTGACAGCATTTATATAATTCTTTAAAATGGCCTTTGTTCAAGCCATCGCGGACTGGCAGTCGACAACGAACACCATCTTAGAAAGAAACCGTCGTATGTTCAACAATTCAGACATGAGTGACATCAGCTTCACTTGCGAAGGCTCACACAAGACATTCTATGCACATAAATATGTCTTGGGCACGAGTAGTACCGTATTCCATGCGATGTTTTTCGGCGAGTTGGCCGAGAAAGGTTCGGTTGTTCATTTGTCTGACACAAACGAGCAAAGTCTGGAGGAATTCTTGAGATTTCTTTATACAGAGGACTGTACATTGGCCGCAGACAATGTTATTGCGATCATGTATATGGCAAAGAAATATATCATCCCTTCGCTCAGCGAGAAATGTGTTGCTTTCCTGCTGGAAAATATCAAGGTTGAAAATGTGCTGGACATTTTAGAGCCAGCCAGTCGTTTCGACGAGAAAGAATTAGAAAAACAATGTTGGAAATTTATACAATCTAACACAGCCAAAGTGATAGCATGTGATAGTTTCAATAACATCACTCAAACGGCCATTGCTAAATTACTGATGCAAGACAGACTTAGTTTACCAGAAGTGGGACTGTTTAAAGCTGTTTTAAAATGGATTGATTTCCAATGCTCGTGCAAGAACTTGGAACCGACAGGCGAGAACCGACGGTCGATAATTGGCAAGGCTATCCATGGATTCAGATTTTTATCCATGAGCCGGGAAGAATTTACTCGGCATGTTTCCAAAACCGGTTTGCTGACTGCAGAAGAGATGCTTCCCATTTTTGAGAAATTTATTGGAATAGATTCGCCTGCATTGAAATGGAAGTTGCCCAACAGGAAAACAGGAGAGATCGTCAGGTTTTCTAGATTTCCTGGAATTGAGGATGAGGATTTATTATTTATTATGTGTCATTCCGCTGAAAAAGAACCAGACCGGCTGTGTTTTTCTGTAAACAGAGACGTACTATTGCTTGGTGTTCGTTTGTTCGGACACAAGGATGGGGATAAAAGACGGGTCACTCTCACAGTAAAAAAAGCCAAAGTAACTGGGACATATACGCCCCAACCGGATCAAGACAACATTCATGGTTTTGATGTGATGTTGAAGAAACCCCTTAAACTGAAGCAAAATGAGGTTGTAACTTTTTCTGCCACAATAAAACGACCAGCCGGACCAGGGCGTCATGATCCAGTTGGCCATCCAATGCTGATGAATGGACAGATTGGGTTATCTAAGGTCACACTTGAAGGGGTCACTATATCCTTTGACAAAGCTCCATCCCCCAATAACAGAACTTCTGTTACTAGAGGACAATTTCATGAAATAATACTTTCTATTTAATTTAATGTTCACGATTGTAAATTTTGCTCGCCAGTATTAAAGGGTGGGAGAGTAAAAAAATAAAAATTTAAAAAAAAGAATCGTTTATATCGGGATATCTGTAATCCAACGAAAAAAGCTTGGCCTCGGGGGTTATAGTATATGTAGGTTATGTTTGTTTCTGTTCCTATGTTCACCATATTAAAGTCTTCAAAATGTAAACAAACTGCACATCTGCTGAATGGAATTGACTGCCCTTTAAAGAAAAGTGATCATTGTTTGTAATAATTCAATTCATATTTAATTAAAAACCAATGAGCTCCATTGCTCTCCTCTTGATGGGTAAAGAGTAAAATAATCTGGTGTTAATTAAACAGGGTAAAATAATAAAGCAGTGCTTTCAAAATAAGATGGCAGCCCCTGGAGTTCCGGCGGGTGCTAAAAGGTTCACTGCCAGTTACTTTGTTTAGGACTTGAAATACTGTATCAATTCTGCTTTTCTTCTACAAAGCTTTCAAACAAAGTTATTTTCGAAAACCATGTGCTATTTCATAAAACTGATTTAGTCATTTGCCATCTTAAAAATCTTGAAGTTGTCTTGTTGAAGAATGAAAGTAGTGATAAATTATAGTTCGGTTCCAGAGCTCAGTTCTGTTGCTATCTAATCAATATACACTTATGTCTAATTCATTTGGATGACTTTAAGACTCCCTAGATCAACTTCCCACAGCCGCCTAGTATACTTTATCAACACAGCCACCTACTCAGAATAATTATGAAAGCCCTGATAAAGAGGGGATATTAGGGAGCACTGCAACTTAATCGGTTAAAACACTAATTTTATAGAGCTATCTTACCTGTTTGTAGACAACATAAGCAACATATACAAAACATCGCCATTTTCTCGTAACAGAAACACCGGATACACCACATCGTCACTGCTACCTCGTACTTTGCTAAATGACTTAGTGTTCACAGACCCAGCAAAGTCGAATGAAATCACTATCTCTCCAAATGCTTCTGCAAACGTAGTTTTCCCAGGACAACAGAGATTTTGGTCTGGTGGAACTGAGCCAACACTGATTATGTCCAGTGGACTGAGAGGTTTCGTGATGTTATACAGCCTGTTGGTAAAGAAGCAATAAAAATAGACACAAGTACAAAATTTCAAAGGATCTGTGCCAATAGCGTATTAACTCAAAGGGTCTGTGCCAGTGATGATAACATGACAACAGCTAGGGATAGAGAGATATACTACCACCTAAAAAATACAAGCAGAACTTGGACATTTCAAGTGACGGCACTTTGTTATGCCCTTCATCACTACTAACTACCCAACGAAGGGCATAACTACCCAACTTGTATTTTCTGGTGGTTCTATTTGCTATGTACATACTGTAGAATGGTAAGATTCTTAAAACAATGAAAAGACAAGAGAATATTTTGATCACTGAAACATGACTGGATGACATGGAGAACAATGGGATTTTCAAAACAGTGAAAAGGCATTAGGATCTACTGTATAGACTACTATCATTTGTGTCTGAGCAACCTGAAAAATATTAAATTTTAAAACACTTGTCTTTAAAAGAAAGCCATTGACAGGCAGTTACTTGCCATAGAAAAAATACTGGTGTACCGTTTGTGTGTAATTGTTCCTGAAATGTATTTCAGACATTTTCTAACCTTATTTGGTTATCTGAGGTTAAGATGACCAGATGGATATCATCACGACAACCTGGGAACCACTTTGTTTCAAATATTGTGATTGTTTGATGACACGTAAAAAAATGTTCATCCACATTAACTGATCTATAAACACAAATTACAAGGTACATGTACATTTTACAATGATAACTAGTAACCCCCTCCCCCATATTTCAGAAAGTGTCTACCACTGACAAAAGAATTTTACTGAAATTCTAAATGTCTATAATCTGTGATAATGCAATAATTAATCAATTACAATGCTGAATTAATGGTGTTTATAAAGCTGTGTGGTGAACTGAAAGATTCGGTTGGTTCAGTACTTATTTAGCACTGGGAGTCACAGCTCTAATGGTCATTCGCTAGTCATTATTCACTTGTCTTGCGCTTTTTACATAACACCTCAACACAAAAATTTAAAAACCTGCAGTTGATTTTTTCTTTGCCATGTTCAAACTGAGTGAACTTTCCTCTTTTCTGTGGCAGTTCAACAACACAGACACCATGCTGACCAATCAGAGCGAGGTATGCCCCAGTCTCGCTAAACACCATCTTATTAATGTTGAACAGGGGAGGACTGGTGCATAGCAAGGTCTGGAAGAAAAAGATGTTAGCCTCTAAATTGAAAAGTACTTGCATTGAGTTACTCTGAAAAACTTTGACCACATGTGGCATAGTTGTTACAACATGACTGTGTTTAATATTTACTATAATTTTCAAAAATGACATACTATTTCGAAAAACTGATTTAGTTATTTGCCATCTTAAATCTTAAAGTTATCTTGTTGAAGAATGAAAGTAGTCATGCATTATAGTTTGGTTGCAGAGCTTGAGTTGTGTTGTTATCTAATCAACATAATTATTTTCAGTTTTTGGATGATTTTTATAAGGCTATGTTTACATTGTATCAGATAGGTTTTTGCTTCATTCACTAAACGTTATGGCCCAAGTGAAAACAGCTGAATCTGCCCCCACCCTTCTATGGCAAAAATATTGCAGATGTCATTTGGAAGAGTGCCCCAAGATATACCCAAAAATAAGGTCAGAATAGCATTGTTTGGTAGGCCGTAGGCGCCATCTTGAATCACAAATCGAACCAAAAATTGCTCCGACTGGTATTTACATTAGAATGAGAGCGTTGCAAAATCCAATCCGGTGCAACATGCAGTTGGAAGAGTAGACCGCCACATCGCTTTGATGCAGAAATTGATTCGATTACATCATTTCCAGGCCTTAAAATATCTTTTACATGGCCGTCTGACAAAATGTCCGGTGACGTTGAGTTTGGGTCGGACATATGTCCGGTGACCTTCAGTTCAGTTTTGACTCGGAAATAAGTCTGAATGACACAAATGAATAAACGGTAAATGTTGTAAAGATATTAAATAATTTGTTTCTTTCATACTTATTTTCAAGCCAAAATTAACTTGCTTGCCAGAAAAGCAGTATTAAAAAAGCCTTCGACAACTTAAGTCCGTTTTCCACTTCACCATTTCGCTAGCCGCCCCGCGCTCGACTACGTTAAAACAACATTTCCAGTTCAACTTTTATACAATAGTACTCTGTCTTTCCATTTAACTTACAAGCCTCTAGTCCTGGGCTAGGATACATTTTGATTTACGTCGGACAAAGCTACAGTTAGGTCGGACACCAATACACTCGGGTCGGACAAACAATAAACCTCAGTTTCACTTTGGTCGGACAGAATGTCCGGTGGTTTCCTCTCTACGTCGGACAATTTCACGAATGGGTCGGACAATGTCCGTGACCGACCGATATTTTAAGGCCTGCATTTCATATGTAAACACAAGCCCTATCCGGTATGGTTTTTGCGTCACTACACTATGGTTTTTGCATCACTACCGGTACAGTATAAATGTAGCCTAAGACTCCCTACACCGCTCCCCACAGATGCCTACTTTATCAACACAGGCTACACAGCCACCTGCTCAGAAATGAGTCAGAATAATTCTCAAAGCCCTGGCCCCTGGAAAACTGTTTTTTCTAGAACTCAACTAACACTGACTACTTCAATACTACCTGTAGCTTAGAAGAGCGCTCATTCTTTGCCTTCAAATTCTTCAAGTTAGCCACATGTATCTGCTTCCAGTCATCGTCCCATAGAAACAAATCTCCATGCATTTCAGCAAGGACATTCTTATCAAGGTAAACCTCCTCTCTTGGCAGCTTTGCACGTTTCTCGAGCGCTTTGAATATTGCATGATTTGGTAGAAACGACTCCCAGCTTAAAGGACTTCTGTCCGAATCATTAGCGAGGGAATTACTCGACTTATTTCGAAACGAAAGTTCCGTTGCGGCAGCCATATTGGAAATAGTGGAGCGAATACTTTGTGTAAACACAATATTGAAAGTATTCGTACAGATCAGTGGTTCCTATTGGTTACTTTATCACCATTCTTATTGGCTGATAGTGTTTGCATTAGTTCATTTGTGTGTTTTAAAATTTCGCTCCAATGCCCAATAGACTGAATAGGGAGTGGTCATTATTAATACACTTACTCAAAATTTTGTTTGCCCCACCCTTTTCTCTTCGGTGCCCCCCCCCCAGCCATTTAAATTAAGGTTGGGTAAATGAATAACAAAACAACCCAAAGGTTGGGTAACAAAAAATAGTGTCAGTTCCAAAGCATGACTCACTGAAATAATGGAGAGTGAAAAGCAATGTCAACAGTCATATGTAAATCAATCAGAGCATTTCTATAAACGGTGATAAGAGTCACTATCTTGACCATTTTCCGATTTGTTGGGAGACAAATGGTGTCCCCAAAGAAACTACATTTGCAGACAATATGAAACTTTAGACTGTAGAAACTTTCACAAGCCGACCCGTTATCAAACTCATGTCACAGAAGTGGTGAACGACATGTGTGACAACTGACTGGGTATTTATTTTTTAATTGATATTTGAGGTTGGGTAATCAAATATTTTGACTTTTCAATGGTTGGGTCAGCAAAATGTTTCCCACAAAAAAACATTTCTCTTCGGTGCCACCCCTCGCCATAAATAATGACCGGTCCCTAAGGACATCAGAATAATGTCAACTTCAAAAATTTAGCTGTACGGAAAATCATATTTTAATTCAACCATGAATATCAAATGCTGCTTAAATAGTATTATTGGTAGCATATAGTATCATACAGATTATGGCTCTTCATGTGCATCGGCCATTCGCCTAATATATTAATACAGATAATTATATCAACACCAGCTACAGATTAAGATTATGATTAAAAGTTTAGCCTAAATAAGTTCCATGCATACGAATAGTCGCATACAATTATCATTCTGGCGTATGAAAACGACTCCTGACGCCAAGTATTCCCTGTTCATCAATTTCATGCTTTGAAATGTGGCATCTTTACACGCATGTATTCGAGTACATTGGCCAGGATAAGAATCGTATACGACTGGACGTATCGATTTCGTAAAGCTTAAAATAAATAGATTTCCATTTTCGTTTTTGATCATCAGTTTTTGTGAAGTCCTCTGTTACTCCTTATCATCTTCTTCGAAACGTGAGTTGGACCACTTCCGTTGAAGTCGGTTGTTTTGACTTTGCTTCAATTTCTGCCTCAAAGATTGGCATTTATTTTCCATAACTTCGCAGTAGGCCAGACGCTATAAAACAAAATTTATAGACATAAGTACGAAGGAAACCACAAAATTTTATAATCAGGGGCAAATATGGCTACCACAAACACCGCCAGACACAACACTGGATTTCATTAATTAGAGAATCGGCTGTGGAATTCTTGAAAGTTACTGAATCCCTCCCCTTTAGCCTCCTGCGCAGACGTTGTTAGTGGCCGAGGGCCCGGGGGCTCACCACTAACAACGTCTGCGCAGGAGGCTACCTCCCCTCTCGCACAAAAAAATCTTCCGCTGTCTATCTGGGGGTTCCGTGGACATGATTCCTCGGATACCTCCGGAGAAGAACGATTTTTCTATATCATCCAGATCTGCTAATTTACAAAGTGCTTCCTTGTTACGTGTCAACTAACCCGCATTCCAGAGGCATATGAGAAGGGGGAGAGGTACTGCAGCACACCCCCCCCCCTCCGCCCTCCAATAATTTGTTTGGTCGGGCAAACGTAAAACACATAAAAATTGAGCAATTGTAGAATTAATTAAAGGGAAGAGCTATAGATCACTGACATTTGACAAAATGTTTGTGGTGCCATTTTGACTATTCTATTATTTCTATATCAATCTGTTGGCTGAAAAAGGTCAACTTTTAATTCTGAAATATTAAAAGTCGCAACCATATCGGTCATTAAATATTTATCCCAGACGGGGCGGAATAGACAATATATTAATTAATCGCACGACTTTGAGTTAATTGAGGAAGGAAAATATACGATCATTTATTATTAACGATTGTCAATATATTGTGCATGCGGCTTTCGTATAGGCTGATTCTTTAATAAGTACAGTACTGACATTTGTGTGCATGTCTGTTTTGTATTTCGACAGTAATATAGAAAATACGGATAGGTTATGTCGAGGCAACGAGGTGCCTCAAAATAACGTACTTATTTTTCACATTGCGAGGTCGCGTTAATAAGTCAGAATAGAAATAATTCTTAATGCCATGTTGCCTTCGTGATGTTGTTTTTTCTCATTTTTTGTGCTGCAAAGACACTCAGTACAGGTGAATATTAGAGGGGATTATTAGAGGGGAATATTGAATATATTCCCCGATAAGAACAAAGGAAACCGAGCAGGGTGAAAAATAAGGGGTTTTAAACACTTAATTCGTGCAGATGTTGAATCGAGCTTTTGAATTTTTCAATCAAAATTGTTTCCGACTGTTCAAATTAATAACGGGATTTAATGGGAGTGACAAAAATTACACATATGTTATTTTACATCTGAAATTGACCTTTTATATGTGAGCTGTTTCAATTCCACGTAATTGTAAAATAATCAGTAATTTTACATGTAAAACATTCACGCTTTGTAATAGATAACGTTTCCCTCGGTAATTTAAATTCGTGTTTTCCGGAAATCGCTCAAATCTTATACTTTTTCCCATTTCTATCAGATAAAAATTTTGATCAGCGCTGATATCTTTATAATATAGTGTTCATGATCAGACGCTGTCTGGTTTGAAATATTTATTTATAATTATATTTTACGAGCTGTCGATTTGGCGTCTGCACTCTTCAACGGGTAGTTTACAATGAAATAAATTGAGATGGCGACTAGACGGGCGGAACATTCAACACCAGAAGAAAGGAACGTAAAAAAATGTTGAACAATGCAAGGGTGGGACCAACATTGCAGCCAACCATGCCTGGAAGAATCACAGAATCGATTTTGAGAACGGAACAATATTGATATCATAGATATCTCATATATTGATATATACAATCGGCACATGCAGATCTACACTGAGAGCATGGGTATGGCACACTACAGCAACAAGAAATACTGACAATAATTCAAAACATTTACCAGAACAATATCGATTTTTACTCAAGAAACGTTAATAATTTTTTCCCCGCATAACGCTGGATCTAGTTCCCATTAATCACTTATGTAGGCGTAACTGTCAATTCTCATCACTCAGCTCGTCTCATGTTTTTGTTCCGTATATATGTAATTGTAAACTGTTGTCATCTCGATTTATTTCATTGTAAACTACCCCATTGAAGACTACAGACGCCAAGTCGAAAGTTCGTAAAATAAATATTTCAAAGCAGAGAGTGTCTGAACACTATTATGAATAATCCTATGCAGGGTTCGTAGTCTCCAAGACCAAACAAATTCAAGGACTTTCAACTAGATTTTTTCTGACAACTGAGACTTTCAAAGACTTTTTCAAAGACCTTTGAGAGCAATCAGTTGTCGAAAAATTGCGAGTGTAAGCAACATTTTACCCAGTAATTAGTCCCGTCAAATCACATCCTAAAATGCGCATTTTCGTCGATATTTGCGAAAATCTTGCTTCAATCAATCTATTTTATTGGGTAGGAAATCGTATAATCAATTCCTCACTAAAGAATTTAAAGACTTTTAAAGACTTTCGTCGCTTTTTCACACAATTTCAAGACTTTTCAAAGACCTCAAAGACCTGCATTCCAATTTAAAGACTTTCAAGGATTTCAAAGACCGCTACGAACCCTGCAATAGTTTCGCTTCTAACATCTTTAACTCTGATATCTTTGATAAAATGATCAGTGGAGGCTAAAGAGCCACCGGTGTGAAACTCCATCAAACTTTATGAATTATATGGCAGGGATCTTGTTCTGGGGCTTCTAGAACAATTCACACCAGGACGCCATGCAGGAGCGTAATTTTTCAATAAGGATTTTGATATAAAATATAAATGTGTATAATATAGTTAAATTCGTAATACCTCATCTTAAAGTTCTGTGTCAAAACGGTTTAAACTATCAGTATGAGAAATTGAGAATATATCAACCCAATCATGAACATAGTTTTGAAAAGTTATTAGAAGTCACATATAACAATAATGCTTGACGGAGATAGATAACATTATATTAACTATAAAACATAAAATATGAATCTTATCGATTGATTTAATGGATAAAAATGATCAGATACAATTCAGTGAGTCATGTACAGAATTTTATTAAAACATTTTAATAGATGGATGCCTAGCTCCGATCGTTCCTATGCCTGTGTTAAAATTGTTTCTTAAAAATTAATTAATATAGGATTAGGAGCATCAGTGTTTCATGAAAAATTTTAAAACTACTGATGCGACAAATTGTTACATAAGTACTGACATATAACAGTCTTGACAATCCATACTTTTAAATAGGCGAGAAATTGATTTCCTGATAAAAACTAGCAGCATGAGTGTAAAATTCATTATAAAAATATACAATAATAAAACGCAAAACGCTTTAGGATATGTTGAATTTCTTTGAAACAATTTACCTCATCAAAAGTCCTACGCCCTGTGACCGTACCAGCACCAGCAGAGAATTCTTGGGAGTCGTGAACGAAATTTAAGATGGCGAAAACTACAACAAATACGGTGAAATAGGTCTTCATTTTTGAATTTTGTACTTTCGTGTCTTGTCAAAAGTCTCCAGTCGTTTGAAACAGCTTGAATACGGCGGCGGTTTGCACCAAATGTGATGAGGGATTGAAAATCGCTTGTTTATATACTTGTTGGCAAGTTCATTAAGTCGCACGTCCCTTTACATAAAGAATGCTTGTCGGCTCTTTTCGCCTACTTACAGTATTGTTTACAGCACTTGTAGGAATAATAGACTTTGAAAATTAGAGGGAATTAAAAAACCCGGCTTATGAGCCATCAAATGTGGTATAATTTGGCGGCCACACCTGCCCTACGTCGTGAAAAATAGATCCGCTTTTTTATTCGCAACTGTACAAAAGTTTTTCCCGCCAAAAAATGACATGCAATTTTTCCCATTTCCTGTGAAATATAAGCGTTTTTGTGTCGTTTTTAAAAGATAAAAGTGACAACTTATTAATATCTTTCAACTTCGATATCCTAATAATGACTTCAAATCGATAAAAAGCTCATAATTTTCAAATTAAAATGACAGTGCGTGTTCATGTTAATCGCCTTTCATATAGTTGAACATACATTTAATTATCAACTCTGTATATGATTTGAATGTCCAGAGTATAAGTTGTCATTCGTCGTTTAATATTCAAGAGCGTTGCTTTGTGTATTTTTGTTTAATATAAGCGCAAAACCTTTGGGATAAACAGTCTGTTGAAAGGATTAGTTTTGATTTTAGGTGTTTCGCTTTGTTTTCTTTAATGAAAACGTTTTACTCAACAAAACAGGTGAAATTTATTGTTGTATATAACAGGCAGGGTTTAAAGAACGAAGACAATTTTTAGATGTCATACACTGAAAAATTATTAAAACTGACTAATGATTAATGCACTGTTTGCCTGTGTATTAAATGCACTAAAAAGCGTGGGTTTTCGTTTATATCTTCAAATTATGATCTGACATTTGTAAACTGACTATAACTCCCATTATACATGCTTTCTATCACGTATCTTAAATTTTTTGGCTAAATTGTTCTCTGTCACTAAAATCTATAATTATAGTCTAAAGTGTCAGTAGACAATGTAAGGGGCCTATATGCAGCATTATTATATGAGTATTGAATTTTATACGCGATAAAGTTTTCGAATAAAAACCATATGCCTAAAATTTCTGAGGATCTCATTGGACATACGACATGCGCCACTAGTGAAGAACGTCGTATTAGCCTTCTCATTGGACGTACGGAATTTGTCACTAGTGAAAAATTTCGTATTTACTTTTCCCGCCGCGCCACTGGCGTACAAGAAAACAACAATCAGTTTTTTTAGATGTCCGTTCGACTTTTGATTTGAAATGGCTTCACGCTTCGCAGAGACACCATCCGTAAGCGAATTCATTGAACAACAGGAGAATAATAATACAAGAATTTTAAAGCGAAATAATTTATTTGTTGTAGCTATTGTTGTACTTTTTGATGCATATTATATATATGTTTGAAACGTTTGGTTTGAATTGTGTCTATCGTTCAGCACTTAAATTTCACTCTAATATATAATAACTCATATATAATAAACAAATTACTTCATGGTTGATTCGCTTGTACGATTTTTATTATGCACTCGTTGCGAAAAATTCCTATAAACTCACTCGTTCGCTGCGCTCACTCGTTCGTTTATAGGAATTTTTCGCAACTCGTGCATAAAAATCGTACGCGCTCATCAACCATGAAGTAATCTCTATTTATATTGAAGATCTGTACCGCGTTGCTTGCATGATGTACTATTTCAGTACATCTAGCAATTTCCTGATAAATGTATCATGCTACGGTGTTTTAATCGGTGTGTTTTAGCCGAGTATTCCCAGAGAGATATTAATTAAAAGCTCCTCGACATTTCGTGTAACAAAAGACCGAAGTTGCGACGTAGGGCATGTGTTTATCCTGACAAAGGCTTTCGTTCGAAATGTCAAACAAAATTCTTATTTATTTTCGGTTTCAAGAAAAACAGCATCTTGTCAAATATTAACTGGACTGCATGATAAATTCTATACAGCATATGTCGTTCTCCTCAAGCCTAATTTTTAGTCGATTTTTTCGAACTCATGCAGGTGGTATATAAATATATATAGAGAGGATATTACCTTTATCTTCGAGTGGTGAAACCAATATTTTACGAACGAGTGCAGCTCGTTCGTAAAATATTGTTTTTAACACGAGAAGATAAAAGTCATATCTTCAAGCCACCGTGTAATGTTCTGTTTATTGTATAGTCCCAAGCAATATACGGTCATGGTCAGGATTAAGACACCAAATATTATTGTATAATTTATACTATACAACTAGTAAAATCCAAATGTATAGATATATTTTAGTCACGTTCTACCAATATACTCCCACGGGTACATTGACGTACGTCTCAATTAAAGAAACAATTTTAGTAATTAATGGCTATCTTTCATCCTGTTAGTTACGCGGAAATCGATACGACAGCTTTTTTCTTTCTACGTAGATTTCATCGGAAACTTAAAACGGATCAGTTAAAATAATCATTCCATACTTCCCTTTGCTAACACGCGCTCAGTTAAAATTGATGTTGCTCACATCATACGAATTTGTTTCTTAATTTAAAAAGACTTTTGGTTTTCCTATATGCATGGACGTATTCAGGTGACTGTTTTGTTTTAGGCAAATTAAAATATATTAAATTAAGTCAGTGTGAAAAGCCCCAGAAAAACGAGAATGAGGGTTCATGAGAGCTGCTGGCGGTCACAAATTGTTACGGTGGTCATTTCAACCTCTGCAGGATTAACAAAATGTTTGATAAGTGTTTCAACTGCGTTTTAATCTAAATAAGATAAATGATATAGTGTTGGGGAAGCATTTAAGAACAGTTAACCAAGGTCACGTGATTGGCACTCTCGCTCGTCCTTGTTTGACCCAGGTTGCTTTAAAGCATGAACGTTTGAATTCAATAGTAAGATACCTTAATCTTTGTTTTACATACTGGAGACCTGCATATAATCTAAACGGTTACAAATAAAGAAATATAATTTTAGGGGACACTTAATTCCATAGTTGCTGAAAGAAAAGATATATTTTACTTTAGGGTTTCCTTCTGTAGCAACACTAAACCAACAAGAGATGACCCTTACTTGATCTCTATATAGGAAGAACAAGTTTAGAGCCGTTTGAGCTATCCAGAATAAATAAAGTTAGTTTAGTTTTGGTTTCCTCCTAGCTGTAGTAACACTGCATCAATAAAATATGGCCTTTACTCATGGATCCGTTGCATGGGAAGAACAGTTTATAGATCTGATAGAGCTATCCAGTATAAATAAAGTTAGTTTAACCGTTTAGGTTTCCGCCTCCCGTAGTAACACTGGATCAATAAGAGCGAGATGACCCTTACTTGACCTCTATAGGAAAAACATTTTAAAACTGATAGAGTTATCCAGTATAAATAAAGTTAGTTTAGTTCAGGTTTCCTCCTGTAGTAACACTGGATCAATAAGAGATGATCCTTACTGAACCTCTATATAGGGAGAACAGTTTAGAACTGATAGAGCTATCCAGTATAAATAAAGTTAGTTTAGTTATTTTATCGCCATGCAAACATTCAAAGAACTTAAAGTTAGTTTAGTTTAGGTTTCTTCCTGTTGTAACACTGGATCAACAAGAGATGACCTGTACTTGACCTCTAAGAAGAACGGTTTAGAACTGATGTAGCTATATCCAATGTATAAAGTTAGTTTAGTTTTGGTTTCCTCCTGTTAGTAACACTGCATCAATAAAAGATGGCCTTTACTGAACCACTGCATGGGAAGAACTGCAGTTTAGAGATGACAGAGCTATCCAATATAAATAAAGTAAGTTTTGTATAGGTTCCTCCTGTAGTAACATTGCATCAATAAAAGATGGCCTTTATTGGACCATGCACTATATAGGAAGAACATCATTCAAAACTGATATACAGTCATCCAGTATAAATAAAGTTATGGTTTAGTTCAGGTTTCCTTTTGTATAGTATAACAATGGAGCAATACAGTTACTGCATGCATGTATACTGACGTTAACCGTTTGCTTGATATCGTGGAAACTGTTAGAAATTTATTCTATTGTTATACTCTGCATGTAAAATAGTCAAAATAATATAATAATTATATTTCAACATTTCTATAAATACACAACAATGTACTACTCTTTACACCTCCCCTACAAGAACTATATACGTCAAGTATCCCACAGTCACATCAACCCACGGACTTGAAACTGCCCCAGCTAAATTACTGTATTATATTGCTCCATTACATCGCTATATTTTAATTTCCTTTCATAATTTATAAATTAATAAAAGAGCCCAGCAAATCATATTTGTGAAATTTTATTAGCTAACGCGTTTTGTTGTGTACAGTATACAATATTTTGTAAACTGCCCGACAAAAATATTGAACGTGCTTATATGATTTTTAACATTAATCAATCTTTTCTATGTTTGGTCAAATTTTGTGTAATGTTTTTTATAAAACAACGCAATGCGTCAAGGATGAATTTTCATTTATAAAGCAGGGCCGCCCAAAGGGACGGGGTGCTTTGTCGTCCAGATCTCTATCGAGTATAAATAACGTTAGTTTAGTTCAGTTTTTCCCCTGTATATAGTAACACATTTAGAATTAAGTTCTTTGTAGGTTTGCATGGCGATAAAACATATAATAGTTTTGTTTGTGGAAACACCACGTAAATTTATTACTGCAAAGCTTTCGATCCGTAAGCCCGGATCTTCATCAGTGCTAATAACATTTAGAATTGATGGAACTATTCAGTATAGACTTCCATTTTTCTTTCCACTTCATTACAGATAAAGAAACTTGTTTTAATGTGGTGCTATCGATCGAAAAAAAGGCCAACAATAAAATATAATACACTCCGAGTGAAACGTTGGTTTGATTCTATATGTTTGAAATTATAATACACACATCAGAAGTATACATACGTTATTATATTAAATCAAGTTTTGGGAAACAAAATAATTTGATTTCATGTAGACTGTATAGTATTACGATTTTAATACTATTAGTATTTCTCGGTTTTTAGCCTTTCTTTTCATAGTCGACATGGCTATGAAAAATGCCTCGACGTTGCTATTCTTGTTTCATAAATACGTGTTTTTATCTTTGCTGTTTGACTGTGTCAATATTCTTGAAAGGGTTACAAATATTGAGTTTTGAAGTCGACATTTAATTAAAATGTATAACTATTATGTCAACACGACAACAGTAACAGACGCAAGCAAGCTTTCATAATATTCATAATTTCGTTCTTTGTTGCCTTATTTCATATAAACAAACTTTAATTTGTGAATAGTGTAATAATTGAGATGCAAGTTAAACTCTAATGTTTTAAAAACTAACTGTAGCTATATCTTGGCAGAATTACTCAATCAGTTCTAAATAGTTCTTCTTAGCGATCTAGTAGTAAGGATCACCCCTTACTGGTCTAATGGCAGATCAAACGAGGATGAGAGTTGATGCGAGTGTGCAAGTGAAGTTTGTATAAGAGTTTTCTCAACTCACATCATGGCTGGTGAAATCAGAATAAGAATTGAATGAGAGTTGTCTTGATGAAAGTTGATAATAGGGAGTTTAAGCTTCACTCGTTTCCGGGAACGGCAGGTTCGAATTTTCTTGGCAAAATTTTCGTTGAACGTTTTCGTTTCATATTTTCTTTCTTGCGTCGAAAGAATAATTATGTATTTCAGTTTTAAAACAGCAAGTTTGTGTACTCTTTATTGCCTGATACCGTAACATTTTTCCTTGCCTGGCGTTTGCCGTATAACGCGAAGCTTAAACGCTCTATTATACCGACCAAGCGAGCAAAAGCTCTCGTCAACTCTCATCAAACGTGGATGAGAGTTGACGAGAGTTCTCGGTCAACCGCGAGCAACTCTCTTTGACTTTATTATAAACGGTACTATTTCATCAGACTAATTATTTACAAAAATATTAATTAGAAATAAAGAAGAAGGGAAAAAGAAAAGGTAATCTTCCAATAGGCCGCGTGTGCATGCACTATATAAATATATTATATAAATTATCAATAGTTTTAAAATTAATTCAATGGCTGGAAATAAATTTCCAGTAATAGTATATTCGCTTCATTTTGGTTTTATCTTCTCAACGGGGATGAACTTTATTCATGTTATCTGTCAGTCTTATCTGTTCTCCTTAGCCTAGGCTTAGAAATCCGGAAATGGCCATCCCTCTTTGATCCAGTGTTACTACAGTTGAAACCTTAATAGCTCTATCTGACTTTATATAACATGAACATTAAGAATTCGAGCGCTTTCATTGGTCGAGAGCCATGATCTATTAGAGGACAGACGCACGGAATTATGTCACAATTAAGGTAGCCAATAGCATTTCCTTATTTGTATAGATCATGTACGCGTGATATTTGTAAAATTTCAAATTTCCAAATGTTTGGGGGGACAAATTGACTGATTATGAGTAATACTGTATATCTATAACTGAGACAACGGCAAAATCTTATCTATTTGTTAAATATAAACTCAAAGCTGAACGCCTTTTTAGGGTTATTACTATATTTTTAATTGATGGACAAAGCTTAAGGGTTTGTACCCGGTGGTAGAAATTATCCTATAGGATAAATTGCCCGACCGGAAGTTTGCGTTGTGATTATTGAGGCGTGACTTAACTGTTAAATATTCAATCTCCGAGCAATAAATTACCGTTTTATTGATAAAGAACGATTTTCTAATCTTTATAGTAAAGTAGACATTATCTAATTAATGGAAGGTAAGATCAATAAAGTTTATCATGTTTTTCTAGTGGATATTATTTTTAAGATTTTAAAAGTATTTGTTTGATATAATGTTATTTATTGTAATTACATAGAAAAATATTTTGCTTTAATATATAAAACATAAAACAGATTTTTAACCTTAACCCCAAATTTTAAAATATGTTGTGTCGATGATCGCAATCGACAAGCCGTTGTATTGAATTGCTTTTTATTTTAAAACCAAAAGCAATCATTTTTAGAGTCTTGTCTTAGCTAATCGATTCAACAGGTACCGTGAGCAAACTAGTTTATTCATGTACGTTTGAAGAACTTCAACAATATATGGGAGTTGTGTTTAGTAGGCGACCTCCGTTCTTTACGCGCAGCAGGATAGGCAATGCCAGAGGCGGGGCTAGGCCTCCTTCAATGGAGGGGGGAGGGGGTGAGGTATAGTTTTTACGCCGAGTCATTAGCTGGGTCTGTATTAGCTTAGCTGTGCACGCGCATATTTACTCAACATTTCATATACGCGGATTACGCGCTCATAGGCTATTGAGCTGTTTTGACGTTGTAAATTACCCGTTTGTTGTAAATTGATGTTGTGTATACATCAATAGGAAGTTAGGAACAAAGCCAATTCATTCATACTTGTGATTGCAAACAGAGCAATCGTTGTCTCAAAACAAGGGGGATGAAGTTGAAAAAAGTGCATTACAATGAAGCGGTTGAGCGTGTATTACCTTGAATCATCTAAAAGTTAAATACTGCAAACCTTTGTATTCCAGGGATGTTGGGGGTAATCCTGGCAGCTGGTATAATCCATCTTCTTCAAGGTAATGTAGAAATCTAGTTAAAAACAGAAATATAATACGTTGCTTACGAAATAGTGTAAAATATAAAACAGTATTTATTATTAAGTATATTTCTCAAATGAAGAGAATCAAACGGTCTTAGTAGGTTTTTCAAAGTTGGAAGGAATGAGAATATATATTTTAAAATATACACAATCTATTTAAGAATTCTTTTTAATAGATCGTGTATATATGTATTCATGTACACTTTTTCGGAATAACATTAGATTTAAATTTCCTGAAACCATCAGCCGGTAAGGTACCTTGATCCTCAGCAATTTCATATCCTCTATTTCCAGGCGAAGTGGGATGTACAGGACTAGCGGGTCCAAATCAAATAGATTTAGAATCAGGTACGTTCTGCAATGTTGTAACCATGAAATAATTAACGTATTACAGTACAAAACCCATGGTAGAACCCTGTATGAGATGTTATTTCAAATCCTTCAATTCGGACTCATTCTCGTCCTCAGAGCCATTTTAACTTGGTCACTCGTTGAAAATTAGGCTCTGGGTCAGACGACTAAAGGGAGAGATCTGATTGGCTTTTCAGAGAAATGCTATTTCCAAGAAGTTGAACAGTTTTCGCTACGCAAAATTATTCTATCAAAATATATCAACACAAATACGTTTCTTCGTAATACTTCTCTGTTAAAATTGTTAAATATGCTAAAGCGTCCCGATTCAAGGGCATGCGCTTTGGAAACTACTGCAAGTTTTCTTGCACTTCCGGTTCCGTGTATCCCAGGGCCTATCATCGGCTTCGCCTCAGACTTGATCAAATTGTGCAGACTTGAAATCTAGTCCAGTCCTCACAGTCGGTTTTGAAATATTACTTTAATTCTTTCTAGAAAAGGCAATAACAGTGTGTACCTCTCAAAAGAGATCGCTGACGTGTGGTTCTCCAGGATCCAGTATTGCGATCACTGACGTATTCTGGGGGAGACAGTCACGTGATATCTGTCCCTCGGATGATGGGGACGAACACGTGGATTGTGGTGCAGCGAAGGAGACGCCAGGGATAGTGAGGGGTATGTGCCAAGGAAAAGCTGCGTGTCAACTGGAGGCAAAACACAAGTTGTTACAGAATCCTGAATCTCGTCATTGTCCAGGTATAACATGGTGTTGAAATGGTTGGTTTCTCGCGCTTGCTAAAGCCAGGTTCACAATAGCAATTTTGTCGGCGATTTTGTGTTTCTGACAGATGCAAATGAGTGAACTCGCATTAAAAAGTATAGAGTCACTTTTCAGAAGT